>OX465172.1:2055039-2274501 GCA_949987655.1 Polymixis flavicincta | reverse complement strand
GCCACGACCTTTGTTTGCCTAATTAGGATGTGTCCCATCATAATCCCGAATCAATCGAAATTGGCAGATCTTATCATAGATGAATCCCACGAGCTTGTATTTCACGGTGGAGTAAAAATAAACTAAGATAAAGGATTATAAAGATAGTTATATTTCAGTGATACAAATGGGATTACGATTAAAACTAATGAGGTGAACGAGATGAGATTGAGCCGCGCACGATATGCTGTCCGAAAGCGTACTGACTATTTTACTTAAGTAATTTAATACATAAAATATTCAAGGCATAGAACGCGGTGTCGCAATTACGCTGACAAGTTTATTATTGTTCGGTGATTGACCTGAACATACTCCCGAGGGAGAAAAAGATGAGGTTAGTAAGTAGGTATAGTTAAATGGGTAATGAACTTAATATTAACAAGGTGAAAACAATGTTCAAATAATAAATCAAAAGCTCAATTATCTCCAAGATTCTTATAAAAATCTTGCTCAGCAAGTGCAAAATATAACTATCATCACAGACTTCATAACCACGGCTTTCACTGCCAACAACTTGTTGTATACCCTTCGACGAATCCAGGACTCAATTTTAGATACAGTTACTGATATTTATAGTGGAAAATTAGATTTTCACTTGATATCCCCGAAGCAACTCAGATCAGAGCTAAGCATAATATCAGCACAAATATCTGGAGACTTGATAGTTCCTGTCGACAACTTTAATCTTAAAGATCTTTACAGCTTGCTCAAAGTAAGAGCCAAATACTCTGGCAAATACCTAATTATAGAAATAAGAATACCCCTGATTGAAAGGGATCTTTACGAGGTATTCAATCTTATCCCGGTACCACGCATTGTGAAAGATAACATGATGATGAAGGTCGAAACTATATCTGAATTAGCAGCCATCAACATGAGAAAGGATTCGTATTTAACTATCACAGACACGGATCTGCAGTCATGTGTAATACAAAACCCTGTTACTATTCTGTGTCATATCAGAAGGCCCATTTACCACATGAAAGATGATCATAGCCTTTGTAAGACGATCCCAGGCACAAGAACTTGTAAAACTAAAACTACTCCGTGCAATAATGACTGGAGAGAGTTAACATCAGAAAACAAATATTATTATTTATGCTGCAATGAATGTAACGTCAAACTTCTGTCTGAAAATCAAGTTGAGGCAGTTAGGTTATCAGGTGCTGGTCTGTTGCGTGTTGGGGAAGGTTGTTTAGTAAAAACAGAAGATTTTATGGTGTATTCGAACAAAAGATTGTCAAGCAAAATTAGCACTACTACAAATATTATCTCGCCAGAAATATCACCAATCAATCATATAATAAATATCACTATGCCAGAAATCTCATATGAACTTAATCCCAATAACTCAGACACCCTCAGACAATTTGAAACCATTAAGAAAAGTATTGAGATCATGAAGCAGAGTGAACCTTTGAGCACCGATATCTCCTACCACGACATCCATCTTTATATTGCTACATATCTCATCATACTGGGAATCTTGTTATTGGTGGCAGCTTACTGTTTTAAACGTTGGCGGCAAAGGCGTCGTAAAGGAAATAGTTCCAGTACTACAGCAGAGCGGTCGACAGCCTCGGCGGTGACTGCGTTGCCATCTCCACACACCGTTACAGAAAGTGTTGTGATTGAGTGTAGTGAATTTAGGGAAAAAGGACAATCTAGTAGAAAATCAGTGATAAGTGATGCTAAGCGAATTGCTCTATCGAGTGAGTGCTTACAAAAAAAGGAAGATAGAGGTTCTTCACCGATCTTCCGCGTGTTTTCTCTTCCTGATTTACACTGCAACGATTCTGTATAATTTGTAATGTTACTTTTATCTCATCTTTTAACATAACTAACCCCACATATTCACATAATTTAAGTATTATTTGAACATTGTTTTCACCTTGTTAATATTAAGTTCATTACCCATTTAACTATACCTACTTACTAACCTCATCTTTTTCTCCCTCGGGAGTATGTTCAGGTCAATCACCGAACAAAAATAAACTTGTCAGCGTAATTGCGACACCGCGTTCTATGCCTTGAATATTTTATGTATTAATTACTTAAGTAAAATAGTCAGTACGCTTTCGGACAGCATATCGTGCGCGGCTCAATCTCATCTCGTTCACCTCATTAGTTTTAATCGTAATCCCATTTGTATCACTGAAATATAACTATCTTTATAATCCTTTATCTTAGTTTATCTTAAACTCACCCCAACCCCGAACATTGGTCCTTCGAGCCGGATCAAATGCAATGGTATGTTTTATAGTTGCCACTTAAGATCCATCCCAACTGGGTTTGTTGGGCAATGGGCAGTATACCTTGCGACGGCGTCATGTTACAACTCGAGCACGAGTTCGAAGAAATTAAACATCATAAAATAATAAATCAAAAGCTCAATTATCTCCATTTTAAGATAAGGCTCTGGAGGTCTTGTTGTAAATTGGGTCCTCGGCACATAAGATCATTGAGGCTGTATCCACTCGAGGTTTTATTGTGACTGGTACTAGCCAGCCCAAAGGGTCAAAGATTTTAGAACATGGTCGATATTGGAACATGTTCTCAAGAAAGCTTTAAAGTTGGTAGCTTGCTTTTTGAAGAAACCTCCGACCTCGCTTCTCACGCTGCTTCTAAAATCCGTGCTCTCGAAGAGAGTAAAGCCGTAGGTCTCTTCAAAAAGCAAGCTACCAACTTTAAAGCTTTCTTGAGAACATGTTCCAATATCGACCTTGACCTCGTCACGGCGGGAGTATGTTCAGGTCAATCACCGAACAATAATAAACTTGTCAGCGTAATTGCGACACCGCGTTCTATGCCTTGAATATTTTATGTATTAATTACTTAAGTAAAATAGTCAGTACGCTTTCGGACAGCATATCGTGCGCGGCTCAATCTCATCTCGTTCACCTCATTAGTTTTAATCGTAATCCCATTTGTATCACTGAAATATAACTATCTTTATAATCCTTTATCTTAGTTTATCTTAAACTCACCCCAACCCCGAACATTGGTCCTTCGAGCCGGATCCTTAATCTCAATCCCAGACTGGCCTACTCTTAACCAAATAACTCTAGCGGATCCCGAATTTTACAAAAGTAGGCCTATCGACATTTTATTTGGGGCAGATATCTATTCCATTATCCTTATGGACGGTATCTGTCGTTCACAAGGTATACTGCCCATTGCCCAACAAACCCAGTTGGGATGGATCTTAAGTGGCAACTATAAAACATACCATTGCAATGTGATCCTAAACCATATCGAAGAGATTCAGCAATTTTGGGAAGTTGAGGATATTCATGAATGTCCAGCGATATCAGAAGAAGAGCAAAAAAGCGTCGAGTTTTACCAATCTTCGACCTGTAGACGGGAAGACGGAAGCTACGTCGTTAAAATACCATTCAAAGAAAATTTTGAGAAAAATATAGGCGAGTCGAAAACAAAATCAATTGCTCAATTTTTCCAAATAGAGCGGAAGTTAAGTAAGCAACCAGCACTGGCACGTGACTATAAAACGTTTATTTCTGAATACCTAGAGCTCGGACATATGACACCCGCTGAGCCGCACGCACAGCCGGACTGCTACTTATCGCACCATTGCCTCCAACGATCTGAGTCATCAACTACTAAATTGCGAGTTGTCTTTAATGCTTCGGCAAAAACCTCGAGTGGACACAGCCTCAATGATCTTATGTGCCGAGGACCCAATTTACAACAAGACCTCCAGAGCCTTATCTTAAAATGGAGACAATTTAGATACGCCTTTACAGCAGATATAGAAAAAATGTTTCGAAAAATCTGGCTACATCCTGATGATCAGAAATATCAGAAAATTATCTGGCGGAACCATCAATCTCAACCTTTAAAAGAATACCAGCTAGCGACAGTTACTTACGGAACAAAAGCCGCACCATTTTTGGCCATGATGACACTGAAGCAACTGGCCATCGATGAAAAGTCAAACTATCCACAAAGTTGCGCTCCTGACATCTTAGAACACTCTTTTTACATGGATGATCTCATGCATGGTGAACATACAGCGAGCGCAGCGAAACAGCTCAAAGCGGAGATGATCAACCTCCTCAAATCTGGCGGGTTTAATCTCAGAAAATGGCGATCAAACTTGCCGGAAATAGCAGATAGTTCTGATGCACTTCAAACAAAAGACTTTGACTTTAAGCAACCGGAGTCAACCAAAACTTTAGGTCTTCGGTGGGAACCAAACAATGATCAATTTATCTTTCATCCTATAGAATTTATCTCACAAGACATCCTTACAAAAAGAGAATTCTTATCTCAAATATCTAAAATCTTTGACCCTTTGGGCTGGCTAGTACCAGTCACAATAAAACTTAAGATCTTGTTCCAAGAATTATGGAAATCAGACCTGGGTTGGGACCAACCTGTCCCCCAAGAAATCGCGTTAGAGTGGAATACAATTAAAGCCGATCTATCGCATATATCTCGATTTAAAATACCACGTTGGATTCAAACCCAGGAGAAGGATATCATTGAACTCCATGGCTTTTGCGACGCTAGCACAAAAGCATACGCTTGCGTCGTGTATTGCAAAATACAGAGAGAAAATGAAACCCACGTGACCCTTATTGCAGGGAAATCAAAAGTAATCCCTCTGAAAAAACCACAATCGATCCCGCGTTTAGAACTTTGCGGCGCTCTCTTGTTGTCAAAACTTATGCGAAAAATCATCTTATCCCTATCGAGCTACAAGGTCCATGTTTATGGTTGGATTGATTCAACGGCTGTTCTAGGTTGGTTAAGTGGTGAACCGGAGAAATGGAAACCCTTTGTTGCGAATCGAGTGAGGATTATTACTGAAACAATCCCTAAGGATAACTGGAGTTACGTAAAATCCAAAGAAAACCCCGCAGATTGCGCAAGCCGCGGTGCACCTGCTGCTCAGTTAGCCAATCACTCACTGTGGTGGCAAGGGCCCGACTGGTTACCACAATATAAGCCTAAAGAATCTCATAAGAGGCCGATTTATACGAGTATTACTAGCGAAGAACTCAGGAAAAAGGAGCAAGTAAATACGGTCATTATTAATCCCGAAAATCTTATAATTAATCAACTTTTAACAAAATATAGCACTTTAAGGAAAATTACTCGAATATTAGCTTACATCAACAAGTTCATCGACATTGTTGTTTATAAGAAAACACGCACATGTTTTCTTACTCTGCAAAATATGAAGACAGCAAGGGAAATGTTAATAAAGCATGTCCAAAACAATTATTTCAACGAAGAAATATCGCGGCTGAAAAATAATGAACCACTAAATAAGAAAAGCCAGATCCTTAATCTCAATCCCATACTGGACGCTAATCAAATGCTCCGTGTCGGTGGCAGACTTAAACATTCGAATCTTGATCCCGAACACTGACTGTAGATTTGTAGACGATTTTCTGTTCTGTATTCGTCTAAGTACCTGGTACTTATTGACAGGCCTGCGCTGTCCTCCCATACATTTAATCTCTGTTATTTGAAAATATTGTTAAAGCCAATTATTTTTAAAAGAGTAACCGTGGAGTTTCTTGCCGGCTCTTCTCCATAGGAAACAACAATTTGGAACCGTGCACCTAGCTTCTGACGTTTCATAAGTGCCCATGCAGGTTTATATGAAATAAAAATATTTTGATTTTGATTGATTTTGATTTTGAATTCAAATTGTTTTATTCGGGACAACATAGGAACCAATTTTGTTAGTAGATACACACCTTATACACTAGGATTAGTAATATATTATTATTTAATTTTATCAAAACACTTAGTGAGTCAAGTACTTGCGAGGCATTTCATGTGCACAATGATTCCGCATGAGATGATATATACTTAATTATAGTATCAGTCTTACTAGACAGACGGGCATATGAGTATGGTTTTCATGTTATTTTTTTCTGAACAGTCATTATAATCACAATTATTCTGATAGATATCTGAAAAATGCCATGTTAAATAGTGTAAATTAGTACCTATTCTATAAACTATGTTGACAGGCTTGTTTGGAGTGAAAAGTGTTTAATATTGTTTGCCATACTTTTGGAAGGTGCCTAATTAAATTAAATTTGCCACTCATACATAGCAGTATGCTCAAATAAAAGCAATGCTGACAAGGAAAACTAGAGTGGATTGGATTGAAATAAACTACTTTTACAAGATTAGACCTTTAGATTAATGATAACTTACGAACCTTTGTAAACTTTTCGTGACTAATCCTGTGGTAAATTTCTCGGCCTAATACAACGAGAGACCGACTTTGAGCCAATTCTTCTCATTGATGTAACTTTTACAGTGTTTCTGGCACAACACACAATGTGCAATCCTTGTCGTACATCTTGCACGGTCAGTGGGTCGGTTCACTGCTAATGCAAACTAATACAATTTCAAATCACTGGAAAGGTAAGATGGGAAATTAATCAACGTAAAATTGACTAATATAATCAACGTAAAATTTAACAACAAAACCGAAAAATAAACTGTAATCCCGCTTTAATTTGACAGTAAAATTTATAAAAAGTTGTCTATGGTTTTTCCTACAACAGACCATTTTTTTTCTAATTCCTTAAAACGAGTTTCATTTTTTATTTTTCAATAATAAGTTCATTAATAAATTACAGGATAAAGAATTGTTAAAAGATTACTAAAATTCATCATCTGTGGTGGAAATTGGAGATGAATATTCGTACTTACTTACTTACTTTTGACTTAAAAGCTTAACCATGTATTATATTGAAACATCAAAAATCTAAGCATTTGCTTCCCGATATTTTATCATAAGAAGAGTTAGAACAAAGAAAATATCTCCATTGTGTGGAAAACCATAGCCAATTTCTTATGAATGTTACTGTCTTATCATGTTATTTTCATATTTTGACGGTTTTCGAAGTCTAACTTTTTCAGTACTAACCACACACACAAGCAAGATCTACATTAATTAAGCCCAACTGTATCATCGAAGATTATTATCCATAGCTTAGCCATTAAATATTGTAGAGAATTGGACTAAGTACAGAACCTTGAGGGAGACCTTTCCATACTAAACGGGTAAATGTATACCCTTCAATATGAAGATTTAAAGATCTCTCCGAAAGCATGTTAATTATGAACTTAGACAGCATTATTGGAACTTTTAATAAGTTCAGCTTTTGTTCAGGACATTATCGTAAGCTGAGCTAATATCAAGGAAAGCGGCAATTATAGAGTTATTAGAATAGAAGGCTAAGCGAATATCAGTTGTGAACACACTAAGGCTATCCATCGTACTTTTACCCTTCCTAAAACCAAACTGTGATGTAGCTAGCAAGTTTTTGCTTTCCAAAAACCACTCCAAACGATTCTTAATGAGATGTTCAGCAATTTTAGCAAGAACTGTAGAAAGTGCAATTGGTCGATAAGAAGTAACATTAGAAGGTTTGTTTGGTTTTAGAATAGGAATAATTGTTTGGGACTTCCAACTTGATGGAATGTTGCCAGATATCAAAGCAAGTATTGATGAGATTTCAATATTTTAAAAGAACAGAGTCAGACAAATTAACTATAAATGAATATGGTATACCATCTTCACCAGGAGCTGAATCCTTAACATGTGAAAGGACTCCCTTCAACTCACTTAATGTGAACAGGGAATTCAACTCAGAATTAGGAATAGGAACATAGGGAAAGTGCATTAAAGATCTCTGTTCTGGGACTGAAGGAGGAGCTAAACGATCCATAAACTCATTGGCTAATTCTAATGGGAGTTTTGAGGCTGTTGTGTCACTAAATGCTGACCGGAATCTCCTAATATTTTGCCATACTAGAGTGTTAAATAATACTGATTAAATAAATACACTAATCAAAAAAACAATGTTAATCGATATGTATACAATAATTGTTTGATCTGTTGCATTCTTTCTAGTCTGTGGTAAAAAATTAACTTGGTCTGTGGTGTCAAGCACAGCTTCTAGTTTTATTCTGCTCTGATAATAAAAACCCTAAAACCCATAAAACAAATTAAAAAACCTAACAGGTTATGGGCCCAGAGTGCTTAAAAACAAAAAATAATAAATTTAAAATCCAAACAGTTAAAATTAGTCGAAAGTGAATGCACATAAATGTGCACGCGAACGCAAACAAATTGACAAAATGGAGTCGTTCATCGAACTGCATAACATATCAAAACTATCTTGTGAAAAAGATTTCCCAATATGGAAATTCCAAGTGAATATCTTATTCAAAAGCTCAAGTCTACAAGATGTCATCTATGGCACTCGCACAGGAGCAATCCCTATGCCGTCAAGAGATCAAAATATGGATTACGAGCTAAAAGATGCAAAGGCTCAAAAAATTATTATGATGAGCATTGATAAAAAGTTAATGATTCACATAATGACATGTGAAAATGCTAAAAGCATGTACGAAAAACTATGTACATTGTTTGAGAGAACGAATGAACAACGTAAGTGTGAACTTCTGCAACAATTTTATGTATACCATTATGACACCAACAAAAATATGGCAGAAAATATTAGCATGCTCGAAAACATTCGATTTCAACTTAATGTCTATGACGAGAAAATATCAGAGAATAGTTTTATTGCAAAAGTATTGGCAATATTACCGGAAAACTACTCTAACTTTATTACCTCTTGGGAATCTTCCCCGTTACATGAAAAAACGTTAATAAATCTCACAAGTAGATTATTAAAAGAAGAGGAGAGATATAAAATGAATATAAGTAAAGAACAGCATGAGGTTATTGCATACAAGGCTCAAAGAAAATTGAATAAAAATACTTACCAAAAGGATAAAAATTGTGAAATATGTAAAAAATCTAATCACTCTACGGAAAAATGTTTCTTTAAGAATAAAACTAATAACAAGAAGACAGAATGTACCATTTGTAAGAAGAATAATCACACAACGGAAAAGTGTTTCTTTATACAAAATAATCAAAACAGTAACAACAATTCTAAATCCAACACTGCATTTATGACATACATGGATAAAAGATATAATGAAACAGAAGCGATTACATTTATTGTGGACTCAGGTTCTTCAAGCCATCTTACCAATAAGAAAAACTTATTACACAACTTTCAAGAAGAGAATGGAAAAATAGGAATAGCAAAAGCCGGAGTGGCCATGCAATCAAAAGGTCATGGAAAAATACATGGATCAGAATGTACTCTGAAACAGACTATCTATGTACCTGAGCTGACCAACAATCTTATGTCAGTCAGTGCCATAACCAATAATGGCGGTAAAGTTATATTTGAAGATCAAGAAGTTAAAATACTAAAAGAAGACAAGTTAATACTAAAAGGAAATAAAGAAGAAAATGGACTATATACTGTAAAAATAAATAACCTAAAACAAGAAACTTCCTTATTAACGGATAAAATAAATAAAGCTGAAGAATGGCATAAAAAATGGGTCACCCTAGTATTGGCAAAATGCTTAACCTAAGAAAAGTAGCTAAAAACATGAATGTGAGTGAAGAAGAAATCAAAAACTTAAATAAAACTTGCAAGGTATGTATAATGTCAAAACAAGTGAGAAATCCATTTAATATAGAAAGACAAAGAGCAAAACGGCCACTACAAATAATACACACAGATATATGTGCTCCTATTTCACATATGACAATAAGAAATACATACTTACAATTCTTGATGACTACACTCATTATACACGAGTTTATCTACTAGAATATAAAAATGAAGCTTTTGAAGTCATAAAATCTTATATTGAAGAAGTAGAAAGAGAAAGAAATGAAAAAGCTAGTACAATCAGATGTGATAATGGAGGTGAATATACCAGCAATAAAATGAAAAATTGGTGCCATTACAAAGGCATAATAATGGACTTCACCATACCATACAGCGGAGCATTTCCGCCGTTTGGCTCCCAGACTGGAGCGGGCCGGGGCTGCGCTGAAGCGGCTCCTGCCCAATCTAGGGGGGCCAGACGCCTCCTGCCGGAGGCTCTACGCGGGGATCGTGCGGTCCATGGCCCTATACGGGGCGCCGGTGTGGGCGCCGACATTGAGGCGCCAACCAGCTCGCAAGCTGAGGGCGTCCCATAGGGTCATGGCGATCAGGATGATCCGAGGATATCGCACGATCTCCGGCGAGGCGGCGGGCCTCCTTGCCGGATTACCGCCATGGGATCTGGAGGCAAAGGTCCTCGCGCAAATATGGGAGTGGCGCGAGGAGGCCAAACGCCGGGGCGTAAGTCCGCTGCCGCAGGAAATCGCGGCACAGCGGACAGAGCTCCGGCGGGATCTCATGGTGACATGGAGAGAGCGATTGTCGCAACCCAGTGCTGGGCACGCCACGATTGCGGCGGTAAGTCCCCTCTTTGAGGAGTGGTTTGAGAGGCGGCATGGCGTCCTCACCTTCCGCCTGACGCAGGTCCTCACCGGACACGGTTGTTTCGGGAGGTTCCTGTTTCGGATAGGGCGGGAGGAAACGCCCGGGTGTTTCCACTGCGAAGATCGCCCTGAGGACACGGTGGAGCACACGGTGGCGGTCTGCCCTGCTTGGGCGGAGCACCGCCGTGTCCTCGTGGAGGCGATCGGCGGCGGCGATCTCTCGCGTCCGGCCCTGGTCCAGGCCATGGTACGGAGCGAGAGGGCATGGGGAGCCGTCACCTCCTTCAGCGAAGCAGTGATGCTCGCGAAGAGGGAGGCGGCGCACGTGAGGGAGAGGCAGCATATGCGCCCTCGCGACCCCAGCCGCCGCAGGATACGGAGACGCCCTGGGCGTCGGGAATCCCAGGCCGATTTCCGGCCACCGTAGGCATGGGCTTGCGGACGGCGAGTAATGGGTAGCTCGCTGTCCGGTAAGGACCAAGCCCAAGTCGACGGCGCGTTGTGTTCCACGCGCGCCTCAAAGAGATGTCAGCACAAAAAGTGATGGGACCCGCAAGGGTCGATGCCTGCCAGGGGTGCGGGTTTGTTCGAAAGAGACACCACAGCCCCTGGCTTAAGGGCTACTGAAGGAACACGGGTGGGTTTTAGTCAGTAAAAGTCTGACACGCCCTCCTGCTCCACCCAGAGCGGGAGAAGTTATTTGATGATTTCCCACCCAAAAAAAAAAAAAAAAAAACCATACCATACAGTCCTCAACTGAATGGAAAAGCAGAAAGACTAAATAGAACAATTCTGGAAAAAGTAAGAGCATTATTATTTGAATCAAAAGAAGAAAGCAATCTATGGGGAGAAGCCGCAAGAACTGCTGCATATCTTATTAATAGAACACCAGTTGAAACACTAAATAACTCAACACCTATAGAATTGTGGACTGGTCAACAACCAGATCTTGGAAATATAGAGATATTTGGCTCTGAAGCTTATAGTAAGAAACTTGGACATTTACAAAAACTAGAGTCTAGAACGAACAAAATGATCATGATCGGATATGCCCCAACAGGCTATAGATTATTTGACAAAGAAAAGCAAAAAGTCATCATAAGTAGAGATGTAATATTTAATTTCGAAGAGAACGAAGAAGAACCAATAAAAATGAATGAAAATATAGTGGATAATATACTACATGAAGAAGGGAACACAGAAGACAAATATTATGATATAATGAAAATTGAAATAAATCATGATGAAAACTCTGTACAACAAGAGATAGAGGAAATAAATAATGGAGTAAACTCTATACAACAAGAGATAGAGATCCCAGAAGAAATAGAAGTTGTAAACACTTTACAAGAAGAAAATAACATACTAGAAACCATAGAAGATATACAGGATAATAATAACCAAAATGAAGACCAAAGTACAAGTTCACAAAGACCTAGAAGACAACATAAGATACCAATAAGATACACAGATTATGCTATGTTAACATATCAAGAAGTGTTGTCTTGTCCTGAAAATAAAGAATGGATTAAAGCTATAGACTCAGAAAAGAAGTCTTTACAACAAAACCAAGTTTGGGAAATAGTAGAAAAAGAAGAAGCGAAAGGAAGAAAAATTATAGCTAGTATGTGGGTTTTCAAAATAAAACCAGATGGAAAATTCAAAGCCAGGCTCGTAGCGAAAGGCTGTCAGCAAATATATGGATTAGACTATGAAGACACATTTAGCCCAGTTATGAGTAATAGTTCATTTAGAATATTAATGGCTATTGGTGCTTCAAAAAATCTTCATATCATGTCATTAGATATAAAAACAGCTTTTTTATATGGAGATCTAAAAGAAAATATTTTTATGGTTTTACCTGAAGGATATGAGGAATATGATAGAAATACAAAAGTCTGTAAACTTAAGAAAAGTTTATATGGATTAAAACAAGCTCCTTTGAACTGGAATGAAAAATTTACCTCAGTATTACTTAAAAATGGATTAAAACAATTGAAAGCAGATAAATGTTTATTCAAGACTTCAGACGGTACAATGATGCTAGGAATAAATGTTGATGATGGAATTTTATTAGGAGAAAATAAGGAATGTATGATGAAACTAATAAATAACCTAAAAGAAGATTTTCAAATGACATACACTGAGAATCCTGAAACATTTTTGGGAATAGATATCACTAAGACTAAAGATTCAATAAATAATAATTATTATTATTGAAACCTTTAATATGAAAGAGGCAAAAATAAGTCCTACACCATTACTGGAAAACAATGAAAATGATGTACAAACAAAAGAAAACTTTCCTTCAGAGAAGCTATAGGTCATCTTATGTACCTATCAATTAAAACTAGACCTGATTTGACATATGCTGTGAACTATGAGAGTAGAAGCATGGAAAAACCGAAAAATCAAGATATAAGTAATGTTAAAAGAACCATTAGATATTTGAAAGGAACCGTAAATGCTAAAATAAAATATAATATAGATGAAAACTTAATAAAATTAGAAGCATACTGCGATGCTGATTATGCAGGTGACAAAGAGACTAGAAAAAGTACAAGTGGCTACATAATGATGTACTGTGGAGGTCCAGTGCATTGGTGCACAAGGAAACAACCTATAGTAGCACTATCAAGCTGTGAAGCTGAGTATATTTCAGCCGCTGAATGTTGCAAAGAATTATTGTACGTGAAAGGATTAATAGAAGAACTTATTGAAAATAAAATTACAGTGAATCTAAAAATAGACAATCAAAGTGCAATAAGATGAATTGAAAATGGAGTGTTTAATCGCAGATCAAAACACATTGATGTCAGGTATCACTTTTTGCACAATTTATTTGTTGAAGATATTATAAAAAGATCTTACTGCCCTACTAATTTGCAATTAGCAGATATCTTTACTAAACCTTTGAAAACAAATAAATTTCGTGAAATTAGAGATCTTATTATGTAAACTTAACTGTAATTGAAATACTTTTTTTTTGTTGAATTAATATGATTATGAGAAACTACTTACTAAAATTGTTACTACAACCAAATTGATGTCAAACTTTAAGTACTATATATGTTAAATAAGCAAACTTAAATATGTTTGTAAACAAAATAAATGGATAACAGTAAACATAATTGATTTGATAAAATAAAATAAATAAATAAGTTTAATTCTAATATATTACGAACTAATATTAATGTTTAAATACGTGCATTTGTAATGTTTTTTTGATTACGGAGGTGTGTTAAATAATACTGAATAAATAAATACACTAATCAAAAAAACAATGTTAATCGATATGTATACAATTATTGTTTGATCTGTTGCATTCTTTCTAGTCTGTGGTAAAAAATTAAAAATAACTTGGTCTGTGGTGTCAAGCAAAGCTTCTAGTTTTATTCTGCTCTGATAATAAAAACCCTAAAACCCATAAAACAAATTAAAAAACCTAACATAGAGATGCATAACTTCTGGCGAGATAGATGCGCAGAATCTTTGCCAACCTTCAAATTTCTTTTTCCTAAGGAGCTTACGAGTTGTACGAGCAGCAACTAGGTATATCTCAAAATTGTGACGAGTCATAGTATGACCATAATTTTTTTCTGCTTCTTTTCTTTTTTTAATGGCCTGAGTGCACTCAGCATCCCACCAAGGTGGTGAAGGAATTTTGCCTGTAGCACCATTCTTAATAGGGAAAGTATTATCTGCCACCTCTATTAAAATTCTTGTTATTTGATTAGATAATAACTGGGGATCATGTAGTTGTAAGGAGTTAGTTAAAGCAAGAATTCTTTCTTCTACACATTTTTTGTATGTATCCCAATCTGCATTTTGAAGTCTATACTTTAATCGTGGTGTTGGATTGCAAGCAGCTGGTTTTTTATGTGGAAAAGAAATGATTAAAGGGTAATGATCACTACCATAAGAAGACGGTAAAGGAGACCAGGATAATGTCGATGCCAACTCAGGTGTGCAGATTGAGATGTCAGGGGCACTTATTCCCTCATCTGGATTCGATTGGCGTGTTGGGAGACATGTATTTAAAATGCACAAATTATTAGAATCTAGAATTTCTAATAACTTTTCCCCATAGTAATTGGAAGTAGAACTACCCCAGGACTGATGTTGTGTATTAAAGTCTCCCATTACCAAATATGGTTTTGGTAAAACTGAAAGAAGATTACTAATTTCAGAAAGAATATTTACAGTGGGACGAGAGTAATATATACATACTAAACATATTTTATTTACAATAGCAGCGACGGCAGATATGTCGTCACTGAGACTTGGAAGAGGAAGAGATTGAAAAGACAAGTTATTTTTAATAAGTATGGCGACACCGCCATATCCATCGCTTCTGTCTGTTCTTAGACACGCATAGCCAGGAATTCTAAAAGAGAACCCTGGTTTAAGCCATGTCTCAAAGAGAGCGACTGCAAAGGGATCATATTTGTTTAATATGTAGGACAGATCAGATTTTTTATTCACAATGCTGCGACTGTTCCACTGGACAATCTTGGATATATTTGGATCCATTATTAAGGTTAAATAAGTTAGACAGAGTATCAATTACAGTGGCAACGTTGGACGGTTCAATATTATTATTTTTAGACAAGGTATTAATTAGCATGATTATTAAATTTAAAATTTGACTCTCATTATTATTTGTTGTTTTATTTTGTAATGCAACACCATTCCCTGACACAGAAACTTCATTACTGATTAATGCTTGATGAGCTGCCCGGTCATACCCCTTAACTGTTTTTGGGGGATCCCGAGGTTTTAGGAATACCGTTTTTCTTTGTGAGGAGACAATTGGTGTGTTACGTGATTGGGACGACGGTTGTGAAAAGAATGAATTTTGAGTGGTTTGTGATGGGGCAGATGTTACCACATCTGCATACAATTTTGAGATTGGGGGATGTAGCTGTGACGCTTCAGCATACGACACGCAGCTATGGGCCATATAATGCTTAATTGATTTTTGTTTTTCAAATTCTGGGCATTTTTTATTGAAGGCGTAATGAATGCCACCGCAATGACAGCATTTACTATTACTCTCGTCTTCAATAGGTACTGCAAGTGTCAGCAGAATGCTTCTCCCCACACTTGAAGCACTGAGGGTTCGACCTGCATTGTACCTTTGTATGGCCAAAACGGCAACAATTAAAGCATTGTATTGTTGGGAAAGTATACAATTCCACTGGCATGGAATTGTAACAACAAAACACACGTTTTGGTAAAATTTGTCCGTCAAAGGTGAGCACGACTGTTTGGGATGGTTTCCACACAGGGGTCGGTTCGTGTAATTTATAATTGAGACGCCTTGCTTTAATGACTTTCCCGCATCCAGTGGGGACAGATATATTTTCCATTATTTCTTCAGGTGACCATTCGGTAGGTACGCCCTTAACAATTCCAATACGACACACATTAATTGATGGAACAAATGCCTTCAATTTCTCTTTGGCCAAACTTGGGTCATTTAAAAAAGAGTTTGTATCTACGTAACGGGAGAAGCTTAACGATATTCTATTTCGACCAATGCGTTTTAATGAGCCGTTAATTATATTGTTGAGCCTGCGTTTTTTAAGAAAGTGCCCTAAAGTTATTGGGTGTAACGTATGAGCCGAGTTTTGTGTATCAATTTTTTTTTGTATGTGTACAACGTAAGGCGGGTGTGGCTTCGTACAGAGCCCTTGCAACCTGTGGCGCCTTCTGGGGAAGATCTGACTTAATGGGGTTTTCAGTCTGGGGGGCATCCACAGAACGTGGAGTGGCTTCTTGGTGAACTAAAATTGATTGTACCGGTACTGAGTCATTATCACAGTGACAATTTTTTTCTGAATTATTTATCCCTGTTGAGTGACCATTTCGCCTTATTTTATTACAATGTTTACATATTTTGCGTGGAGCTCTAGTCCTTTTCCGCTCCGATCTGGTTAAGGACGAGTCTGTACACATAACGTAATATTATGACCGACCAAGGGAACTGTGCCCCCGGATCGGGCGGTTCATTGTCCATTGTGGCCACCGGCCAGAAAAAATAAAATATGAAAAACTTACCCTAAATGTGAAGAATCTATCTACAAACAATTATATTAACTAATCTAATGAATATTTACACAAATCTACACAACTTATCTCCAATCGCAAACGTTTTTTATTAATTATAAGAAAACGAAAGAAAAATCACGCCCGCCAAATTCGATGATTCCCGCTTCATCTTAAACTATTTATTTTAACATGACATTTTAGAATAATCAGAATAATAATTGTATGGAAAACCATAGCCAATTTCTTAAGAATGTTACTCTTATATCATCCCTACGTTCAGAGATACGATAATATCGATTTGAGCGCGTTCACACCCGTTCCGAATTGGCGTGAGCGCGATAACGATTTCTCGCGAAACGTCATAGATGACGTCATGACATTCGCCATCTTGCGATAACGCCGACCATGCAATTTACTAATATCACCGTGAGCGCTGTCAGAAATGACAGTCGGGCTGTTTTGTTTTGATTCGCATCGTATCTTTAACTAACTTTGATTAATTTGAAATAGTGCTTCTATATTAGAAGAAGAAATGTGTGGTGCAAACAAGTCTAATATCGTGAAATATGTTTTAACTTTGATCGAGCACTTTTATCGCGATCACGAGCGTTCCGTGTTGATGACAAAAATGACGGTTCTTAACTGTCAGAATCGTGATAAATCTGACTCGGAACGCAAAATATCGATGTGAGCGCTCACAGCGCTATTTTTCTAATACGGAATGCGCCCAAATTATACTGTCAAATTATGGCGGGATTATAACACACCCGATAAATTGGGAAAAGCTGGCATTGCTACTAATGAGTTACAATATTTATATTATTGTTTTGAGAACCTAGTATGGTACTCAAAATATAGGAATAATGTTGGCTCTTTTGATTTATTTAAATTGTTTAAGACACTGATTTTTTATTGTATTATAAATAAGTCACTGTTATAATTTTTGAAAGTACTACATTAGTGGTAAAATTCATAGAGAAAGCTGCTGCACGTTCTGTAGTAATTCCCTTAGTCGCCTTCTACGACATCCACAGGAAGAAATGGGATATTCTTTACATCCAGCACCACATGGAACAATGTGGTTTATTTATTTTATATTTTACTAGCTTTTGCCAGCAGCTTCGCCCGCCCGGAAGTTTCATCCCCTATTTAACTCCCTTATGGATTGAATTTCGAAAAATCCTTCCTTATTCCTTGTCTACATTATAAAGGGAACCTCTGTGCAAAATTTCAGCTTTCTAGGTACAAGGGTTTGGGCTGGGCGTTGATGAGTCAGTCAGTCAGGACTTTTATTTTTATTTATATGGATGTGGTTCAATAGATTTAAAAAGGTATACTTTGATGAGTGTAGGAATGAAATTAATCAAATGCTTAGTAATAAAACTGGTACCATTACTTCCAGGTGGACTTGGTGGTGTCGTGCAGTCCACACACATCAAATGGCCCTCCGTTCGCGGCATCATGAAGTTGAACCTCGGGAAGCAGCACGCTCAATAGAAAAAATGTTTTTTTCATGATTCAATAAATTTTATTTATTTATGAACACACTACACTTAATAAAATAAAATACATATAGATAGTTGGATGCGAAACGTAGATAGGTACAATGTATAAAACAGAAAACAGAGTAAATTATACTATACCAACCTAATCATAAATACTTACAATAGTGATTTTAATATTATCTTGGTAGCAAGAGAGAAAAGCAATTTCTGTCATAACAGCACCCATCTAGATTATTGATATGCCTGCCTAATGAGGTATATATGTAATAAGGTTTGTATCTTGTAGTGTGGTTTATCTATTTGATAGGATATTAAAAAAACCCATGTGCTTTTACGTATTATGTACATACCTACATAATAATATGTAAATGAACAATACGCCAATCATTGCTTACCACAATATTCGAAGTTGCTCTCTCACCTGTCAAGTAATATTCATTTGTTGAAAACAAAATATAAGTAGCCACCTACCAAACGGACTTTTGAGTTTGTAAAATAGTTCGAATTTACATTAAAATATCCTAAAGCGTCCAAAAGAATACGCTCAAAACGCGAAGACGTCGAATGCTTGTGTGACTTTAAAAGGCTAAAAATTATCACCGTGATGTTGCCGTGACAATATCACGGTGAGTTATCGCGAATGTGCGCGCGCCGCACGCTTCACGAATGTCTGTAAATAATACATTTGATGTAGTATTATTGATGACGGTAATTTGATGAATATTCTTTGATTATTAACAACGAGTAATTAATTAGGTATCTCAGGCGGACCAGACGGTTTAAGTAAATTAAAATCGAATGACTAGCCTGAATGATTATCCATCAAGATGTTGCTACAATAAAGAACGCTGTAGATTAGAAGCATCTACTAGGTTTAACTATCCTTAGAAGCAGTGATGTAAGCACATAGGTATTCGGTCAATGAGGTCTGCTATGCCAACAGTGCAACGACTCAGAGTAGTCGAGAGGATTTCGGGATAACGTAAATGCTAAAAGGAAACTGAGGGGTCTCGCTTGTCCAAAGTTTTTATAGCTTTCCTCAACACATAAAAAAGCATTAGCTAACATTATGAATGGTCAAAAGTTGTTATTATACCTTGGTATTGTATTTTCCTAATGTTGTTAGTGCGCATGTGTGACACGTTATTTAAATGAGTAGGTAAGTCCCATTAAGTATGCAGTTAATAAAAAAAAATCTAGTTCATGCAAAATGGAGGCACTAAACTGACTATGCGAGAGAGAGAGCATGCTATGACCTGCGGGCAGACGAAATATAAAAGTTGTAGTTATTTTGCTTTAGTAATAAATGTTCATGCTTTTTAATTGGAACCAAAACATTCCGGTGTACTCAAATCAAATCAAATTTCTTTATTGCATTCATGTGTACATTGAGTTGTTTTACAATAAATATGAGTAAGTTCCAACATGAAAACCCGGTTAGGGCACGGCAACGTAATAATATTTTTTAACAAACTTAGCAACTTAATAAAAATAAACATATGGGTTTTTTGAATTAATATAAGGCTGTATTATACTCTGTAATTATTAGTTAATCTAGCTATTGGATTCTCTAATATTTTGCTCTAGGTATTGTGACGGAGTAAAAGCATTTTTGTGTTAGATATTCTTTTAATTTTATGTTAAATCTATTGAATATGGGTTCATATTTTATTTGTTGCGGTAATTAGTTAAAAATTTTAACTGCCATGTAATATGGGCTGTGGTAAAGCATCTTTATCCGAGAGGGTGGAAGATGTAATCTATTCTTATGGCGTGTGTTTAAGTTATGAATATCTTTTGTTTTTGGAAAAATGTTGCTATTTTTAAATACAAATATACAAAGGTCATATATATATATATAGCAGGTAAAGTAAGGAGTTTTAATTTAATAAAATATGGCTTACAGCTTTGGGTGTTATCAATATTGGCCAGTATTCTGACACATTTTTTTTGGATTATAAATACTTCACTTGCGTTGACGCTGTTTCCCCATAACAACACTCCATATCTTAGCCACGAGTTTGCATAAGCGTAGTATGCCGCTAGTGCTGTTTCTGTATTTGTGCTGCACTTAAGATGAAACAAGGCGTAGGTAAACTTAGATAATTTTGATTTAACTGTTTCTATGTACTTTTTCCAATTGAGATGTGTGTCTATGTTAATACCGAGTAAGTTAAATGTAGTTGTTGATTCTATAGGGGTGTCATTAAAAATTACATTTAAACGTAGGGGGGGGGAGTTATATACGGTCTAAATTGTGTCATTTTAGTTTTTTTACAGTTAATTTCTAAATTATGATCTTGTAGCCAAAGTGTTATTGTCTGAAGAGTATTTTGTAAGATGGCATTTGGGTCACAGGTTTTGTCACATTTCACAAGAATGGATATATCATCAGCAAATAGTACGGGTAATGTAGTTTGTTTATTTATAATTTTTGGGAGGTCATTTATATATAATAAGAATAATATGCAGTCTAGAACGCTGCCTTGTGGGATGGAGCATGTTAAATTTCTAATCTGGGACCGGACTGTTATTGTTTCCCTATTTTTAATATTGTGGTCTTCAACTTGGACTATTTGTTTTCTGTTGCTTAAATATGATTTGAACCAATTGTAAGCAGGGCCACGTATACCTGCGGTGCTATTCTGTAAACATCTCACCGAGTGAAGTGAACCGAGTGAGCGTGGAGTGAGCTGTCAGTGTCATCCCACGGATGCTAGGGATTGACTAAGCATTATATTAGAGAGTGCAATGTGGCATCACTATTATTATTGTTCAGTCTGTGGTTTTCTATTTTTGACTGTGGTATCTCTCTTACAATGGCGGTTGCGTTGTGTAGAAGCATGTTGTGTGGAACTAAATTAAATAAAAGGTTTTTCTAACTAACACTCCCTTTCTCTGGTGTCCCATATATTCTAACACATTACATTAAAAATCATAATCGAGATAAATCTCGATTATGATTGTAAGCAATTTCTTTTGATCATTTTAGATTTTAAAGCTAGTATTTAAGTGTGCATCATACATTAGATACTAATTTACGTATTTTTTCAAATCAACTAGCAAATATAGAGAAGGACATAGGCTACTTTTTTACGCGATAACCGACATCCACGCGGGCGGATCCGCTGGCAAACGCTATTATAGAATAAAACAAACACATCATTAGGATAGCGACTAGGTACAGAAAATGCGAATCGAGTACCTAAAGATTGTGCAACGTTCTTCAGCGTTGCTATCAAAACCTAAATCTATTCAATGAGACTAGATACCCGAGAGTGTAAATTCATCGAGTGCTAGTGCGCCTGACTGACGGACCATAGCCGTACCGTAGTACTTGCTATGGCTTCGAGAATCTGGTGGAGTGATTAAGATCACGCCGCGCTTCCGCGTAAGGCATTGATAAAAAACTGCAATACCAACATCCACCACATAGGTAGGTACCTACTGATATTTAATTGTAAATAGATTAATTAGTATGAACTGAGGAAAGCTATAAAAACTTTGGACAAGCGAGACCCCTCAGTTTCCTTTTAGCATTTACGTTAACCCGAAATCCTCTCGACTACTCTGGGTCGGGGCACTGTTGGCATAGCAGACCTCGGTAACAGTAAAAAAAATACCTGAATACCTACTAGGTCTAGCAGTACTGCATAATATTTTTACACTGCAGAGAGATATGTTCCCAATTGATGGGCTTTTACGGGTGGCGCAAAGAGGGCGACTTATTAACGACGGAATCGACGGGAGAGAAGAAGGGATGCGCAAGCAACAAACATTGTCCAATAATTTCGTGAAAAAGACAGTCTAATCAAAATTTACATGTTAAGATTCAATAAATGTTGATTTAATAATTGTTTAATCTATTTTGTAGTTTTACTGTTAATATGTAACATTTAAACAGTTGTTTTTTAGGAGAGTTAATAAATAATCAATAAAATCATGGGGAAAGATCAGAAGTAAGGAAGAAGTCATTATGACTCAAAAAGCTTCTGGCGGTAATAATAACGCAGATTTGGAGCAGTTTAAGTTCCATACCAGTACAACGAGTGTGGTTTTGTTGGTGATTTTGCTGTTGCTGCTGCTGGGATTCCTGTACTTAATACTCAGGATTCCTGTAATTAATACTCAGGATTTATAAGAACTGTCACACCAAGTGAATGAGCAATGAAATAAATCCACACGCTTTGCGACGATCAATTTAGTACTTCCGGCGAGACCCAAACGGAAAACGTATAGCAGGAAAATTCAAAAGGATCAAACTATTTCAAAAGGCATGGGCAACGCATACATATTGAACGACCCTATTTAGCGATGATTATAGCTTGATATAAGAAGACAACTGTTGCTGAGACCATCCTTCAAGCACCGTAGAGAAGGAAACTAAAAAAGTGAATTGCTAATGTTAACTCTTCAATGCCCAGTGTCACCTGTGAGTGACAGAAGTTCAATAATTTTTTTCTACCATCAAGAGATTTTATTATACATTTTTACTACCATTATTTATATTTTTATGCCTGACAACACTAGCCAAATGTCATCTGTCAAATACAATCAGATGTTTCGCGCGATTTTCGAGTAGTTTATGTTAGTGTTATCTCTCGTAAGAAAAAGTGAAATAAAAATGCCTAGACCGTAAGTATTGTTCTTTTTTCTTATTGTAAATAATAATTGAATATAAAGGCTGTTACAGGAAATTTATGGCATCTGACTTAGTAATAAATAAAGATTTAGAGTAACA
This sequence comes from Polymixis flavicincta, assembly GCA_949987655.1. Taxonomy (NCBI): domain Eukaryota; kingdom Metazoa; phylum Arthropoda; class Insecta; order Lepidoptera; family Noctuidae; genus Polymixis; species Polymixis flavicincta. Next base: position 2,251,793 of record OX465172.1, on the reverse strand, counting down.
AACGTCTATTTAATTTACATGAAAGAAATTACTTCAGCAAGATCTTTTTGACACACTTGTCAAGGATTCATTATTTAAAATATTAGCATAGACAAACGTGGGTAAGCATTATGGTCATCCAACACCTTTTCCTGATGTGCACCCATGTGGCTGAGCCAGATCACTATCCACACATGAGTGTTGCACAGTGTCGTGCAAATTTCACCTTAGACAGTGGCTTCGTCATAATATCAGCTAGCTGAGTCTCTGTTGGGCAGTAGCTGACATTAAGGAGTCCTTTCACGAATTGTTCGTGGATAAAATGATATCGCACATGTGCTTCGATCTCTTGTTGAAGGAGCCAGACTTAATTAGTTGTATTGAACTTTGGTTGTCAACATATAAGTGTATTTTCAAGTCCAAGTCTAATTTCCTTCAGCAGGGAATTGAGGTACATTGCCTCTTTGCAGCAGTCTGCAGCCGCTATGTACTCTGCCTCGGTCGATGACAGAGCAACGATTGGCTGTCTTTTGGATCCCCATGTTATAGGTCCATTAGCTATCATAAGAACGCTGCCAGATGTGCTTCGTCTTGTCAGTGGATCTCCAGCATAATCAGAGTCAGTGTAAGCATCGATTCTTTCAATTCGGCTTTTTCTTTTGAAGATTATACCTTTATCTTTAGTGCCAATCAAATATTTAAATATTTTCTTCACTTTCGTGACATCTTCTTTGCTGGGTTTTTCAACTTTTCTGCTGACTTGATTAACAGCTGGGGCGATGTCTGGTCTTGTTCGAGTGGACAAATACAGTAAACTTCCCACTGCTTCCCTATAAGGGTATTCCTTCTCCTGGGGAGTTTCCTGTGTCACCTTTGCATCATTGCTTCCAGGCGTCTCACAAGATTTAGCGTTTTCCATACTATACTTTTTCAGCATGGCATTTATATAATTCTTTTGAGTCAATTTAATTCCTTCTTTACAATTATTTATTTCTATACCCAGATAAGTTTTTGGGTTTTCATTTTTTTTTATTTCGAATTTAGTTTCAAGTTTTGACAGTATATGTTCTATCTCTTTCTTGTCTTTACCGATGACTAGTCCATCATCAACGAATAAAGCAATAATAATGGTCTTATCTTTGTTAATAAAAACACATCTGTCTGTCTTGAAACCTAGATCAAACATGGTGCTTGTTTTAAACCATACAACGACTTTTTCAGTCGGCATACTTCATTAGTAGTATCACAGGTAGTTTTATAACCAACAGGTACTTTCATGTAAACTTCATCTGTCAGTTCGCCGTACAAGAAAGCTGTTTTGACGTCAAAAGTCAAAAAGTTATAATTTTAAGATGCGGCAATTGCTAATAAGGTCTTAAGAACAGACTGACTTACAACTGGGCTATATATTTCTTCAAAATCCAAGTTGCCATTCTGCTCACAGCCGCGTACGACTAATCTGGCCTTGTAAGTTCCGTCATCTTTTATTCGAAATACCCATTTGTTAGACAATACTCTGTGTCCTTTGGCTTCTTCTTTATCAACTAGTATCCAAGTATTATTTTTCTCGAGCGATACCATTTCAGATTGCGTTGCCTTCTCCCAATTTTCTTTATCGTTGCCTGATACAGCTTCTTGATAAGTTAGTAAACAGTCATTACTGTTCTCAGATATCAGCATATTTACACAACTGTTTACAGCTCCTAGCTCATAGTCTTTAGTCCAAACTGGTAACCTTCTTACTCTTTTTGGCCTTTCACTTGTTGTGGACAATTCAGTTTCAATTTGCATGGGCTGTAACGAGTCTGAAGTAGACGGAGTTGGTTCCTGAAAAGGTAAGTTATCGTCGATTGTTTTTTCTTGTAATTCAATTTCAATTTGTTCTTTTGTTTCAGGATCTAGTTGTTCCGGTTGGAAATCTTTGTATTCGATCGCAGGATTCTTGTCAAAATACATCTTTTCAATTATTTTTACATCTCTGCTAATGATTACATCTTTCTTTTCCGGTATGTATATTCTGAAGGCTTTTGCGTTTATTGCGTAATCCATAAATACACCTTCCGTAGCTTTCGGAGACAGTTTTCCTTTACGTCTTTTGTTGAGAAAGAATGCTTTACTACCAAAAACATGGAGGTGGTTTCCACACGGTGTTTTTCCAACCCACTTTTCGTATGGTGTGCTACCATTTAGCGCCTTTGCTGGGCTTCTGATAATAAGGTAGTTTGCAGTGTTCACTGCCTCTGCCCATAAGTTTGGAGGAGCGTTGGAGTCTATCATTAAGCATCTCGCTTTATCCATTAGCGATCTGTTTTTTCTTTCGCTAACTCCGTTTTGCTGCGGTGTATATGGTGCTATCAGTCTTCGTATTACGCCATTTTCCTTTAGGAACTTATCGAACTCTTTGTTCCTGTACTCACCACCATTATCAGACTGCAGGTTTTGTATCTTCTTTTTTTAAACATTTCCACTCTGGATTTATATTCTTTGAACTTTTCAAGTATGTCATTTTTATTTTTAATGAAATAAATGCAGCAATATCTCGTATAATCATCGACGAATGTCACATAATAGCGTGATCCGCCCAGTTATTCTACTTCGAATGGCCCACATACATCACTGTGGATGATTTCCATTGGCTCACTTGAGATACGACTATGGCTTATAAATGGTAGGGCTGCCATTTTGCCTTTTATGCATGTTTCGCACGTATCCAACTTCACTTGTTTTAATACTAGCCCTCGCATCATCTGATTATCAACCATCATCTTCAGATCCTTTTCGTTAATGTTGCCTAATTTTCGGTGCCATGTATTAGTCTTATTTTCATTTGTTGGAGCCCAATTTGCTGTCGCATTGTTCAAAATCCAGGTAGTATACGTTTTTTCTTTCTGCACTAAGAACAATTTGTTTCTTTTCCATGATGTTGGCTTTTTCTTTTGTGAATAATAAATACATCGAAGCCATTATCAGTAATTTTGCTGACCGACATGAGATTTGTCGATATTTCGGGTACATACAGTGCATCATTTAGGATATAATTTTGATTCTCCTTGCAGACCACTACTTTCCCTGTTCCTTCGACTTGGGTAGTATATTTGTCTGAAGCCAATTTTAGTGTGTCTGATGTGGAATTTATGTTTAAAAACATTTTTTTTTTTTTCGCCGTCATATGAGAAGTGCAGCCACTATCCAAACACCACATTCCTTCTTTTATATTGTAGTTGTCTGATCTTAAACATACATTAAAATTCTTTTCTGGCTTCTTGTTGTTCAAAGAATTCTGTTTCTTCTTTGACCAACATGCTTCAGTGGAATGACCTTTTTTGTTGCAATTTTTGCATGATATAGAATTATTAAACTTCTTTTTCTGCTTGACATACAATGCCTCTGAACTTTTTTCACTTTGACCTTGCTTTCTTGCGTCATTTTCTTCGGTAATTTTTATCTTTAAATCTTCGGGACTTGGAAGAATATCTCTGGACTCAATTGCTATACGGAAACTTTCGAAGGTAGTTGGCAAACTGTAAAGCATCATTATGCTAAGCAGCTCTGAATTTATTTTTACATCCATGTCTTCCAACTTTCCTACCACATCCATAAAGTGATTCAAATGGTCTCTTACATCTTCTTGTGGACCCATTTTTTTTTAAACCAATTGCTTCAACAATGTAGCTTTTCTGGCTGGTCCAGTACTTTGATGTATAGATTTTAGTTTATCCCATACCTCTTTAGACGTGTTACATCCTTTTATTTGTTTGAGTTCAACAGGAGACATCAGAAGAAGTAACTCAGATCTGGCCTTCAAATCTTGCTTTTTGAAAAAAACTTTCTCTTCAGCACTGGCGGTCGCCGCCAGCTTAGTGTCACCGCTCGCGTAATCCCATAGCTCACGTTTAATGAGAACAGCCTGCGCGTGTAGGCTCCAGGTGTCGTAATTACTTTTTGTTAGCAGTTCTATGCATCGAGATGTCGACGCCATTTTTTCGTCAACTCGTGTTTTTTTTTCCGACAAGTTTTTTGAACTACATTTATTTTTATCACTAATTTAACGTCTCGCTACCACTGTTAGAGGAAATTTATGGCATTTGACTTAGTAATAAATAAAGATTTAGAGTAAATAACGTCTATTTAATTTACTATTTTAATTTATTTAAAGTAATTTCTTACTTTAGCAAGATCTTTTTGACACACATGTCAAGGATTCATTATTTAAAATATTAGCAAAGAAAAACGTGAGTAAGCATTATGGTCATCCAACAAAGGCTATTGTATAAATGTTTTTATTGGTAAAAGTAACTTAGAACATATTTGTCACAACATTGGAAATATGACGTGTCACCTGCAGGTGACACTGGGCATTACGACGGTATTGTTTTGAATTCTTACCTCTACGTGGTGATACTGAGTTAGAGCTTATTTACGTAATACAGGTTGACCTTAGATGAGATTGCCGAGGAGTTGCTCGCCGGGGAGGACCCAGGTGAAATTATTTTATTTCCTCCTGATGATGGTGTGGTGACGGACGAGGACAGTGGTGATGAAAACGAAGCTAATATTCGCCGTCTTCCCAGTCGCATGCTTCGATCTCAAGTGGAAGTACAAAATAGACCATCTACTTCTGGAGAAGTGCATGATTTGGAAAAGGAAGAAGAAGAAGAAGTCAGCGTACCTGAACCAAATAAGAAAAAGGAGGACACTGTAAACAACTGGTCCGGTAATATCAGCAATACTTTTACTTCTTGTGGCAAAGGAGATTGTGATGAAGAAGTTTTCAGGAACACTGAGGAGTACCTGTCTGCAGTGCAATGTTTTGAATTGCTTTATAGCGACGATATAATACAATTCATTACAGATATGAGCAATTTGTATGCTTTACAAAGAAATAATTCTCTCAATGTAAATGCCGAAGAAATTCGGGTGTACATTGCAATACTACGTCTGACGGGATATTTGACGCCAAAATACATGCGAATGTTCTGGGAAGTAAAAAGTGATACGCATAATGAACTTATAGCATCAAGTATTAGACGCAATAGATTTTTTGAAATACAGCAATTCCTTCATCTTTCCGACAGTACATCATTGCCTATAAACGACAAATTTGCTAAAGTACGAGAATATTTTACTAAATTGAACACACGTTTTAGTGAAAACTTCAAAAGAGCTGGTTCTTTACATATCTCCATAGACGAAACTATAGTGCCATACTTCGGAAGGCACGGAACCAAACAACACATTCACGGGAAACCAATAAGGTTTGGTTATAAGCTCTGGTCAGCAGCTACTCGCCAAGGATATTTAATGAATTGTGAGCCTTACCAGGGTGCGTCTGGGCCTGTGCTCAAGATGCAGTCTGACTTGGGGCTAGGAGCTGCCGTTATTTTGGAGCTCCATTCAAGATTACCTCGAGAGTTAGGACCATACAATTTGTACTTCGATAATTTCTTTACTGGTTTACCATTGCTAAAGTATTTACGAGAGCAAAATATTGGGGGTACAGGTACTATTCGCGAAAACCGTCTGGAGAATTGCAATTTGCCAAATTCAAAGGATATGAAAAAAGAGCCAAGAGGTAAGCTATATCAAAAATCATCTAAGGAAATTATTGCGGCCAAATGGCACGACAATAGTATCGTCGCCATTGCATCCAACTGTCATGCGTTAGATCCGATCACAAAAGTGGATCGCATTGGATTTGTGGATAAGAAACGTGGTAAAATTCAAATTGATTGCCCAGCCATTATCAAGATGTATAATAAATACATGGGCGGGGTAGACCGTTTCGATGAAAACGTAGACTCCATGAGGGTAGCTCTTCGTGGCAAAAAGTGGTGGTTCCCTTTATTTGCGTTTGGCTTAGATGCAGCATGCCAGAACGCATGGCTGATCAAAAGACAGTCAGATAACAACTGGACCTACTGTGACTTCCGGCGAAATGTCGCAACTATATACCTGCAAAAGTATGGGAAGCCTTCAACCAGCAACTCAGCTTGTGGCGTACCTCTGAATATTAGAGTGCCTAGTCAAAATCAAATCAAATCAAAATATTTTTATTTCATATAAACCTGCATGGGCACTTATGAAACGTCAGAAGCTAGGTGCTAGTGAGGTGAGGAGTGCAGGAACTGCTGACGATCACTCCCAAAAAGACTGCTCTCAAAGAAGGTGCGGCTATTGTCATCAACGCACTAGAAAAATGTGTGACAAGTGCAATATCGGTCTGCATCTAAAGTGTTGGTACAATTTTCACATTAAATAAGTGCTTCGTATCATTCACGTAAACTTCTTTAGTTCCAAAAGACATGATATATCTAAATATAAAGAATGTTATTATAAAATTTGGCTTTTTATTCCTACCTTCAATAACAAGCAACCTGAATCTCACAGTACCCAGTGTCACCTGTAGGTGACGCCCTCAAATAAAAATGGGTTAGTTTTTCTTTTCATTTATATTTTTTTTTTGTCAAAACCAAACGCACGTTACGTATATTCCAAAAGAAACCAAAAATCTTTATTTACTTGGACATGGGAATTGAAGAGTTAAAATAAAACGTGTGACTAACTATTTAACAACCGTGTAAGTGCCCGCAATTTATAAAGTAATTAGTTCGATTTTTAAATTAACATTTTGTTCTGTATTCAGACCGTGTACCAAGAAATATCCCAGAGGTAATTTAAAATAGTCGCTTATAAAAATGTAATAGAAGAACGTATGCTTCGGAGACGATAGTTTTAGAAGTACTCTCTCTCTCTCTCTCTCTCTCTCTCTCTCTCTCTCTCTCTCTCGCTCTCTCTCTCTCTCTTTCTCTCTCTCTCTCTCTCTCTCTCTCTCTCTCTCTCTCTCTCTCTCTCTCGAGATATAATATAGATAGATAAATTACAAGAACACATTTTAAACAATCCACGGCACGTGTTTGGAGACCACAAACTTTGTAAGAACTACTACAGTAAAGAAGAGCCGAAAACTGGAGCCCAATCATGTCTCGACGGCAGCTAATGTAATGTTAAAGTTGCAAAAGAATGTCTCTCAACTTGCCTTCCAATCAAGAGTAGAAACCTTCAACACTGCAAAACCACAGTCTACCTTAATATAAGTCGGTCTGCGACAAAAGTCTAGGAAAGTGTCTAAAATGCGTTGAAAAAGCAAGACATGCTCAAAATTTAAAACATCTGACAAAGTCTCACAACGTTGTTGCAGAAAACTTTTTGCTGGTACAGACTCAAACTACGGTCAAAACTGTGAACGTCCATATATGGAAAGTAACCAATACGAACAAGGAAAAAAGTTTTCTTAGATTATTTGAAACAATAAGCACTAAACCGACAAGAAATATAGACAGGAGCTTGCAGGCTGAAAGTGCTTTATGGCTAGAATAGCGTAGATGTATTGTAACTGCGTCAATTTTTTGCAAAATTAGCAAAAGACGGCCAAATCACTACTCTGCACCGCTTGTGAAGAATGTTTTATACAGTTATAGCCTTGATGGTGTACCTGCAGTGAAACATGGAAAGAAAATGAATCCAAAGCTTTGGCAAAGCTTAGCATTCTAGAGAACATTATTATTAACTAGTGCGGATTGTTCATCAGGTCACGACATACTGATTGAGAAATTAGAAGCATAGGGCATAAGAGGGAATGTCTCAAGCCTTATTCAATCCTATTTAAGCAACAGAAGAAGAAAATTCACAGTAATTTCAAAAGTAGATAAAAGCAATAAACATGAAGTAATTCATAAATCCAAAGAGCGAGTACTTAAATTCGGCGTACCGCAAGGCACTGTCGTGGGCCCACTTTTTTTCATTCTGTATATTAATGACCTGCCCAAAAGTATCCACCACCCAATAACACTTTTTTGCCGATGATAGTACTATTACAATTGCCTGTAAGTATAGAGACACGAAGCTGACATTAACAATTCCTTAGAATCAATGATAAAATGGTTAGAAAACACTAATCTTAAGATAGATCTTGGAAAAACCAATGTTATGCATTTTACCCAACGATAAACCATTCCAAATGTTCAGGTATAGTATTTTGATGACTACACAGAAAAAGTTAATACAACCAAATTTAGAGTAACTATTGACAGCAAATTAGATTGGAAAGCAAAAACGGATGCCTTAAGCAAAAAAAAATCAATTCCACATATCGTCGGCTAAGTATTCTAAGCTGCTAACTCCATTTTTGTCTAAACTGAATTTTTGGTACCAAATCAAAAACAAAAAAATTACGCGTAATCGTCAAAGATGCTAACGCTACAAACTAACCTCAAATCACAGCTCGTGATTCAATATCGTGCCGCAATATTTCATGCTAACTCCGCGCCTTTCAAACTACGCAAATAAATTTTTTACTTACTTACTTTACTTACGCGCGCAATTTTGACAACTCCCGCCAGTCGACGCCATTTTGTTCGAGCGTAAAGTTTGGTGAGAGTGAGCTGCGGAGTTTTATTTCTAAAGCTTACGTTTTTTTGAGATTAGCGTACTAGACCGGAGTTTTTTAAGAAATGTAAGTACTATTATAATATTTTGGTAATATTGAGACCTTTAACTAAGGTTAATTGATTAAAAAACGCATACAAAATGTGCTGGTACACATAATGGGAGTTAGCAGAATTTCATTTTTAGTTGTCGTTAATGTTTGGGGAGTTGACTACTTTTTTTTTTTGTATACTATTATTGTTGTTTATTTTTTTTAATTTTCGGGGGCTTTGTTGGCGCAAGGTGCTAAGTTTGCTTTTGGAATGCAATGGTCCGGGTTTGATTCCTGTCAATGTCTGCTTTTATTTGATATTTAACTTAATTTTAGTAATAAACTAACACTTGATTTGAAATTTTTTTCGACCGCACTTTAATAAATTCTACAAACATTGTAATAATTGTAAGTAGGTATGGATACAAACACATCAGACTACCTAAATCTAAAAAATGTATTATTTGATATTGATATAGATATGTATATAATAATATGCTACATAATTCATAATTAACTTGAACATGGGTTGAATAAATTTGACAGACTTAGGTAGGTTGATCTGTTGGCGTACCTAATGTTGTTGCATTTTTTTGTATAAAATACAGATGCAAATGTGACAAAAAAACAGGTATAATTAAGTGCGCTACTGTAACTGATGAACAACAAATAATAACATTTAATAATTTTTGGAAAAACTTTACATGGGGAGAGAAAAAAGTATTTGTCAATGATACTGTTCAGGCAATTCCAACAAAACGTCAAAGGGATCGAAAACAGTCAGATAAATCTCGAAGAACACAGTCATTCAAATATAACTTGAAAACAGCTGATGATGATTATATAAGAGTGTGCAAAACTATGTATTTGAACACGTTGGCAATAGGACGAATGACAGTAATAGCCTGGAAACATAAAATGAAACATGATTGCATTCCTAATCAACTTACGAGTTACTAAAGATAGAGCAGACCCTTTTACAGCCAGACAAAAATCAATGAACGAATTCTTCGACTCTCTGCCGACAATGGAGTCCCATTATTGTCGAGCCTCATCTTCAAGACAGTATCTACAACCTGATTGGAAAACGAAAATGGATTTGTATAAGTTTTACGTGTCTGACTGGTGTAAATCACATGCCACAGAACCGCTATCAAGAACTTCTTTCTTTGAAGTTATGGCATCTAGAAACCTTTCACTGTTCCGTCCTAAAAAGGATGAGTGTGAAACATGCACAAGATATAAGTCTGGCACAGTTGAAGAAAATGATTAGGTACCAATTACATATATTGAAAAAAGAAGAAGCTAGAAAAGAAAAGCAAGCTGACAAAGAAAATAATAAGTTTGTATTTACAGTAGATCTCCAAGCAGTTTTGATGGCACCTCAGTCCAATGTCAGCACATTGTACTACAAAACCAAGCTGCAAGTACATAATCTGTGCTTTTACGATAACATCATTAAAGATGGCTATTGTTTTGTGTGGAACGAATCGGAAGGAGAGCTAAATGCAGATGAGTTTGCCTCTATTTGGACGTATTTTATTGAAAAAAAGATTATCTCAAAAGTTGAAATGTGTTATTATTTATTCTGATAGCTGTGGTTACCAAAACCGCAATGTAACTTTATCAAACGCCCTTCAAAATTTGGCAGTTAAAAACCAAATAACCATCGAACAAAAGTATTTAGAAGTCGGACATACACAAATGGAGGTGGATGCTATGCATTCCTCAATAGAACGAAGGATGCGTAACAGGATTGTAAATGTACCCGCAGACTACGTTCAAATTATTAAGTCCGCCCGTAACAACCAATTCTATGTTAAATATTTGGAACATGGTTTTTTTAAAGCTTTCAATAGTTTAACAAGCCATAAAAGTATTCGGCCAGGCCGTTCGGCGGGAGACCCTAAGGTCACCGATATACGTGGGCTGATGTATTCTCCATCGGGGGATATCTCGTACAAACTACGGTTCAGTGAGCCATGGACACTGCTGCCCCAGAGAAAGGGATTTTTTTCAGCAATCAGTTTTGACGAAATGCAAAATGTACACCAAGGTAGACTCAAAATTAAAGCTAAAAAATACAACGACCTACAACAAATTAAACAAGTCCTGCCAGCACATTTTCGAGAATTTTATGATAATTTACCGCATCACTAAATACTGCATTTTTTTATAAACTTTTCATTTATGTTTAATTATCTCTTTTATTAATAAACGAAACTTATTAAGTAAATTCGTTTTTTTTTTTTTCAATAGAATTACTTAGATAAAATTTGATAACTCCTAAACCTATTGTGGTAAAAAAAATATTGCAAGTGTAAAAAATGCTAACTCCGATTTTAGGCCCTAAAGTGTATTTAATAATAATATAATTAAAAAAAATGGTGTAATAATAGGTAATGGTAAAATATCTAACAACCGGAATTTAGATATTGCAGTCGGTTAGTAATTATAATTTTAAACTCTTTTTTTCTTATTTCTGACAAGTAGTATGAGAGGGAGTTAGCAATTTAGCTTATTTAGCCGACGATATGCACTGTAAAAATTAGTCCCGAAGGTAAAATTGCTAACTACTTATCATGGCATTGGCGGGACTAAACAAAAGAAAAATTAAGAAGTAGCATTAAAAGCCATCTGTTAGAGAAAGCATATTACACAAATTGACGAATTTCTGAATGAAAAATTATTTTGACTTGTGTGAAATATCTAGATTTTGTTCCTATTGATTGGTTTGATTATAATGAGTCGATGATTATGTGATTTAGTTTAATTTTTATGTTCTAATTTACTATTTATAGTTGATTAGTCTGCGCTCACGCTAAATCTAAATTAATAAGTATCAAAATTAGTATCTCTAAAAATAAAATAAAAGCTGTGTGGCAGGTAATTCACAAAGAAACTGGAAACACAAAACAGCGAGAGCAGAATGAGTTAGCTCTAAAAATTGATAATGAAATCATTTCAGATAAGTTACAAGTTGCTGAGACTCTAGAAAATTTATTTACCAACATCCCAATAGAAGTTACGAAATCTCTCCCCTCATCATCTGTATTAGCTGAATCTCTTTTTAAAGAAAACTTCAGCAAGGACATTCCAAGTTTTGAATTCAAACCCATTTCTATTGCCACAATTAAAACAGCATTTAAAAGTCTTAACATAAAAAAAACACTGAAGACTTATGGGGGATTTCCGTTAAGGTTCTCGAAAATATCATTGACACAATTGCCCCTGTCCTAACAGACATATTTAATCAATGTTTATACAGCGGTACGTTTCCTGACTTAATGAAACATAGTAAAGTAGTACCAATTTTCAAATCGGGTAGTAAGAGTGATCCCTCTAATTATAGACCTATATCTGTGCTTCCAGTATTGAGCAACATTTATGAAAAAATCATGCTAGACCAGATGTTGTCACATTTTAACTCAAATGGGATTTTACATAGTCGACAGTTTGGTTTCACGAAAGGTAGGTCGACGACAGACGCAGGAGTAAAACTCTTCAGTAACATTTTGGAATCCTGGGAGAATTCCCAGGACACGATTGGCATTTTCTGTGACCTCTCAAAAGCGTTTGACTGCGTTGACCACAATACACTTATCTGTAAATTACACCACTACGGAATTCGTGGACAAGCTGCTGGTTCCTCGTCTGAACTATCGCTGGAGTCATAATAAACTCTGTTAAATATTTGTCCTGTTCTTCCACTTGACATGCTTGTAATAGTAGTAGAACCACCCTCCACGAAATCAGTTTCAGAGTTATTTAAAGGTGGAGTCTCCATAGTATTTGTTGCAGCATTTGTACATATGACATGGTCATATTTTGAATCTGGGCACGGCAAGGGTGCCGATGACGGGATTGGAGGCCTCATCAAAAGAACAGCCGAAAGGCTAGTTGCTCATGGACGTGATGTAATAAATCTGACTCAATTTTACGATCTATTGAAAGACGCAACATCCGTGAAGATGTTTGTAATCAGTCAAGACCAAATAGATCAAGTATCTAGGGAGATACCGGCTACATTACAACGAGTTCCAGGCACGATGCGTTTACATCATATATCGTCTAATTTTCGGGGAAACATGAATTATAGCGAGCAGAGTTGCTTCTGTAGTAATGGAGAGATAATTGGGTTTTGTTCATGTGTTCCTAATAAATCGCACACATTTTTCATCGCCCAAGAAGCACAGAACATTGAAAATGCTGCAACAAATACTAAGCCCCCTTATTCATAAACGCTGGTTAAAGTTAAATAGTGATTAGCGTCTGTTTAACCATACATTTTTGATGTTTAAACATCATTTAACTTTAATCATCGTTTATGAATATGGCCAATGGAGACTGCACCTTTAAATAACTCTGAAACTGATTTCGTGGAGGGTGGTTCTACTACTATTACAAGCATGTCAAGTGGAAGAACAGGACAAATATTTAACAGAGTTTATTATGACTCCAGCGATAGTTAGTTTCAGCGATAGATAGTTAGTTAGTTCAACGTAAAGTAGCCAATGGTTCCTCGTCTGAACGAGGAACCATTCGCTACTTTACGCGAAAGGAACACGAAAAATTGTAATAGTAGTGGAACCAGCCTAGATAAAACTACTATCCACCCCAGAAACTTATCTATCGGGACTTATGTTGTGATAAAAATTTTGAGCGAAAAAAGAAAGCAGTACAATTATGTAGGATTGATAGACAGTGAGTTTGATGATTTCGAAGCCAAAGTTATATTTTTAAGATGTTTAAATGAAACAAAGACCTTTTTTTCGTTTAGATAAAAATGATGTGTCTTTTGTGCACTTAGATGACATGCTAAGAATACTCGAAAAACCTCAAATTATTAAAAAAGGTACGAGAGTTTTGTATTCCTTTAGTAAATCAGTTGAGGAAGTTTTCGAAATGTAATTTTTTCCCAAAATGTTATTTGTTTAGTTTGTTAATGTAGGTTTTTGCTGATTTTCCTCACATATTAAAGTTTTTATTTTAGTAATAAGCAAGTTTTGCCTGTGATTAATGAAAAAAGAAGCTGAGAATCTCATTAGTTTTAAGTCATAATTGTTTGTTAGTCTACTTCGTCACATTTACGTCTCCTTCGTAACAATAAGTTTGATCTCGTCCCCGTATAAAGATTGTTGTTAAAAACCAAAATTCTTGCGTTAAGTCCTTTTTGCTACTCATTTTATGTCGTGTCATGCTTGGTGTTTAGTATGTAATAACTTTCAAATATTTTTTAGTAAAAGTGAAAAAAAAAATTGATACGCAGTTTGAAAGGAGTAAATGTGACGAAAGAGACAAATTTAAATTTTTATACGGAATTATTACCTGATTATAAAGACCAAAATGTTTGAGACTGATTAAAGTTTGGATTTTATAATAATAAATACAAATATATAATAACAAATATATTTTTAAATGTTTTTATATTTTTATAATAATATTTAAAAATGTAATTTATATGTATTTTTAACGGAATAAAGGAAATACAAATAACCATTTAAAATTTCTTTTAATTTATGCAAGTTTTAAACAACTGAATTTCGTAACGAAGGATACATTATTTTCCATCTGAATCTAGTAATCCGCAAAAAAATATAAATTTTAGTAAAAAACTGAGCTGCTGGTCAACAAATACCGAATCTATGGTAATTTTCCCACAGTTTAGTCACATGACATGTATGAAATAGCTTTATTCATTTTTGTCCATGGTGAAGACCTTAAAAGTAGAACTACCCAGATGCTTATCTAAAACTCCCAAATTTATCGCCGACTGCTGATCCACTGGCCTTTTGGCGAGAAGATGTCCATTTTCCAAGTCTGAAAAAACTGGCCCAAAAACATTTTTCACTGAAGTCATGTACAGTCGCCTCAGAAAAACTTTTTTCAACGGCTGGGAACATCCAGAATGAAAAAAGAAATCGCCTAAAACCAGAAAATCTACAAATTTTGTTTTTTAAATAAAAATTTGTAAATTTTAATTATTAGAAGAATATAAATTCACCAAATAAATTAGTCTTTTATTACCATTGCGAGATATTTGTATTCGTATTCGCCGAATAGTAGGTTTGATATTCGTATTCGTATTCGTAAAAGTAGTATTCGTTGCATCACTAGTTTATATGACCCCGAATGAGGCCAATGGACACAAGAGACACTTATTAAAGCCACTTAAATTTTTTAATGCAATTAATCAGCAAAATCAGTGGCCAAGTTTCCGTGCCAGTGAGTGTATAAAGACGCAGCAAAATAGAGCAGAAAAAAAAAACGGAAATTGTAAGTTTAACTTTCTTTACCTTGGCTGAGCTTGCTAAGTAGGTATAGGGTTGCTGACGCATTTAGTATGATTTCGGGAAATTCCGGGGAAATTCAAATTCTACTCTTCTAATCAAAATAATTAATTTATATGAGTATTTTAATGTATTTTTTTTTCAGTGCTTACAGAAGATCGCGAAAACAACTGAAACGATTTTAATGTAGTTATAGACTTGATTTCTGAATAAAATAGGGCTATGAAGCTTGTTAGGTGTTTTAGGAGTTTGTATGGACTTAGTAGAGGTGCACGTCAACGGTTTTTATTTTTTACGATATTCAGCAGCGGGTTTGCCTAAAAAGCCTCTCTGCAAACATAACTCCAAAACAATGAAATGTATGTCACTTGCAAGTAAAGACCTCTTTTACTTTCATCAAAAACTGTATGAAAATGACTCAAAAATTGAACAAGACTATTTATTATACACTTAAATACATACATACAAAAGTCAAACGATACCGGCCGAGAAAAGGGGGTTAAAAGACCTAGGGCTTGTGTTGTAAAATTTTATATACCGAGTTATAAAACTAAGGATTCTGTCCATGTGTGTAAAAAAACTTTCCTGCTGGCTTCACGATTAGTCATCCAGAGTTGACAGAGTTGCTAAGACACGACTGACGAAACTGGTGGTTTAGCCAAGGCAAAAAGAGGAGGCAACAAAAAGCAATTTGCATTTGCCTCAAGAGCAGAGCGTAGAAAATTTTATAAAAAGTTTCACACCTTTTGAAAGCCACTATTGTAGAGAACAGATAAAAGTGCCACAATATCTTCACCCAGACTTAAATATTGAAAAAAAAAAAACAAATGTACAATGACCAGTCTATGCCAGGATTCAGTGTTAACCCTTAAGTGCATAGTTTATCAAAAATGATAACTGACTTTTTCATACGCTTAACTTCCGAATAAAATATATTTAAGTAACGAAACGTTTCTGGACGACTGTTTACGTGTCATTCTTATAATCTGTCAACATGACAAAATACGATCTGGGCTGTGATTGGTTGAATTTGACATTACAAGCTGCAAGGTCGTAATACTTACATGGGTACGAATTTGAATATTTATATCGGTTCATATCTAGACTAAAATAACGGTTATTTACAACAAAAAAAATACTTTCTGAAAGGTAAGAATCTATATTTTGTTTTGATATGTTTATTTTACAACTGAATACTGTGGCATGGTACTAAATTTGCTTTGGAATATTGTTAT
The DNA here is from genome assembly GCA_949987655.1 of Polymixis flavicincta. Taxonomy (NCBI): domain Eukaryota; kingdom Metazoa; phylum Arthropoda; class Insecta; order Lepidoptera; family Noctuidae; genus Polymixis; species Polymixis flavicincta. The sequence continues at coordinate 2,235,813 of OX465172.1, read as the reverse complement.
CAAAAATGATAATCTATGCATTACCGGTGTAAGTTTTTCTTACTATGGATGTACGTAATTATTCTTACATTGCTATGTTTTTGGAGCAATTTTTATGTCTTTTGGTGTTTGGGTTGCATGGTTTTATTATGGTTTTAGATCTCTATTGATACGACATAGAATATGAATGACAGAGATATTGAAACACTATTATCTCAACTGGAAAACGGCGACATCTCTGAGGATGAAGCAAACATCGATGAAGATGCTCTGGATTACTATGACAATCTAAATGAATTGCTCGAAGATCTTGAAGATGTGGAACAGGAAGTAGAAGAAGAACAAACAGAATTAAATACTAATCAAGACTGTGATCCCCCATTAGTGTCTGATGATTTGTCAGAAATTGGATCAAGGTCCACTAATTATACTCAAGTAAGAAATTTAGTTTGGAAAAAGAAAAACATGCCTTTGGTTGATCAAGCTCTTACCTTTCTTGGAGTCACAGCCTACCCTCAATATATTTTAGATTTATCCACTCCATACCAATTTTTTTCTTACTTTTTTGATCAAAAGCTACTGGAATTGATCATTGCTGAGACGAACAAATATGCTGTACAAGTGAATCCAAATTTTTCCGACCCCATCAACTTATTAGAACTTCGTAAATACCTTGGCATCTTGATATACACTTCAGTATATCATTATCCTAGCATCAGATCTTATTGGGCACGAGCTGTACAATTCCATCCAATTTCAGAGACAATGACGGTAAACAGATTCGAAAAGATTCGCCAAATAATTCATTTCAACGACAACAGTAACCACCTACCTCCTGACCATCCTGAGCACGATCGATTACATAAAATACGTACAGTAGTAGACCATCTCAATAACCGATTTATATCAGTTCCGTTTGAACTTCGCCTGTCATTAGATGAACAGATGTGCTCCACTAAAATTGGCCATTTTATGAAGCAGTATTTGCCGAAGAAACCACACAAATGGGGATTTAAGGCCGCCCATTGTATGTTTATTTTTTAGTGTTTAATGTTTTATTTTGTCATGCTTTTTCTGGTGTACAATCAAGCGTATATAAATAAATTTAAATTATACGTGCTTTGTTGCCCAATGGGTTATGCCTATAATTTTGAAATTTATTCAGGGGCTCCTAATACCCAAAGACTACCAAATGAACCCGAGTTAGGAGTAGTTTCGAATACAGTCATACGTTTGCTTCGACCACTACCGAGGAATGTAAATCATATAAATATATTTTGACAATTTCTACACAAGTTTGTCACTATTCCATTACTTATTCAAAGAAGGTATTTATTGCTTGGGGACAGTACAGAAGAATAGACTGGGAAAAACATGTAAACTGCCTGATAAAAAAGATCTTCTCAAACCATCAGTGCCGAGAGGATCGTATGATGAAAATGTTACTACCTTTGATGGGGTTGAATTTTCGGCCACTAGCTGGAAGGATAATAAACAGGTTTTACTGCTCTCCACGTATGTGGGTTCAGAACCTGTAAACACGGTAAAAAGATATGACAAAAAGCAGAAGAAAAGCATTGCCATATCCTGCCCAAATGCTATCCGCGAGTATGGGCGGTGTCGACACTATGGATAGCTATTTGGGTCGATACAGAATTAGAATGAAATCCAAAAAATGGACAAATAGACTCTTTTATCACCTACTAGACATGTCTGTGATAAATAGTTGGATTCTGTATAAAAAAGTTTTGTTGAAGAAGGGTGCGAATCCTAAGAATATTTTAAAACTTGCTGACTTCAGGACCGAACTAGCGGAAACTTTGTGTAAATATGGGGCAGCACATCGGAAAATAAAAGAGGTCGCCCAAGTTTGAATACTGCTGCAGGCCCTGTAAACCAGCAAAAGAGACCAAAGATAGGTGCTCAAACATTACCTCCTGATGACGTACGTTTTGACGGTGTCGGGCATGAAAAATCTTATGGTTCCAAAAGGAACCAGTGTAAATATGCTCAATGTAAAAAACTTACGTCAGTAATGTGTGAGAAATGTCATGTGTCATTCTGTGACAATAGAAATAATAACTGTTTCAGGGTTTTCCACACTAATTAATTTTTGTTTTTTTTTTTATGACCTGCATAATTTATCAAAAATGATAACACATGTTTTTTAATAAATAATAAACTTTAAATATTGAAATGATTTTTTTTATTATTTTTTCCTGTTTTTAGGGACCTCATTTCGTAATATGTGTATTTTTTCACGAAAATATAAAAAATCATGCATCTAAGGGTTGAAGAAGACTTTTTAAGGAAAATATTTAACACGAGATTTAATATCGGATTTGGTAGCCCGAAGACTCTCTCTCTCTGTCTTCAACTGACCGAAAAAATTAAAGTTGAGACTTCACTGGCTAAGAAACAGTAACTCATGACACAGCACAGAATTCACAAGCTGTGTGCTAAACAGTTTTATAAGATGTTGCAAGAGGAAGTCCCTGGTCTTCTTATAATTTCATTTGATTGTTTAAAAAAATCTTCCACTACCAAAATTACCAGACCAATCAACATACAATCAAGGCAACTATATGTGTATAATTTTACTGTTGTTATTGGCACTTCACACGCATCCATGACGTCCAATAATATCCATGCGTGTGTTTGGACTGAAGATGAAGCGGCTAAAGGTTTTCATGAGATCTGCTCCGCTTTTTACCACTGTAAAAATACGGTAGATTTGTGATGATTTGTCTGGAGTGAAGAAAATAAGACTGATTTCAGACTGCTGTGGAATTGTATATATGGACAGATTTTTGGTATACCGGCCGAGTATCAACCTGCAAGTTTACACCAAGCAATTGCATCTACTTCAAACTATACCAAAATAAGAAAAACATTAAATAAAAGGCACCAGACAAGAGAAATATTGGCAACACTGGCTTATGAGAAAAGAATTCGTGGTATATTCAGATCTTAAACGATTGGAAAATCTGAACATCAAAGTTAGAACTGATGAGGAACTCTGCGATTTGACGTATTACTTATACCAATACAATTTTAAGATAGTAAAATACAACCCGGGACAAACAAACCAAGAAGCAGGAACCTTGTGAAAATACTGTTTTTTTTTTTAAGTTGTGAATCTAATAAATCTGGAAGATGTCAAAAATAACCAATACACAAATCTAGATCTACAAAATAGAAAATCCAAGTTTATACTGGAGAATGCAATTTACTACAAAACTTATAAAAGAAGAAATAAAATCATACTGTCAGATGCACTTAGCAAAACACTATTTAAAGATGTACATGATATCTACTGTCACATTGGAAGAACCCAGATGATAAATAACGTTTGATTTCCTTCACCGTTTTGAGAGCAGTGGTGATGAAATAATTTACGGAAAGTGCCTGCTTGGATTCGAACTCACGACCTACAACTCGTAAGGGACTATTCACACTTATTCAGCTCTGTTCAGCTTTTGTCCATAGAAAACAACGATTTTGTATGAGATGCGTACGCATCCGTTCAGCAGCGGAAAGCTGAACGGACTCTATTATACAAAATCGTTGTTTTCTATGGACAAAAGCTGTACAGAGCTAAATAAGTATGGGTAGTCCCTAAGTCGCCATCGCGCCGTTACCACTGGGCCACCACTGCTCCCATACATAGGGAAGAATATAAATTTGATGTGGGTTTGTCAGTAAACGGAAGTCAGCTGAATAGAAAGAAAATGGATGAACTGAGGATTGGACCATACAGAATCTTAAGGAAGATTTCTAGCTCAATATATGAAATGGATACCGACACAAGAAGGCAGAATCAAATCTCTACCATATTACGAAGCTATATCCAGTAACAATTAGCACATAATCGAACAATTACTGCAATTTTTCTCTTCGAGGGTAGGAGATGTAAAGAAAATCACTACACCAGCGTTATCGTTTTTCTTAACCGTTTTAAATTTGCCGCGTAATCCACAGAACTTCATAGATGTCACGTTCACAGTGACACGGGCACAACTGTGAAGGAAAGAACCTAAGAAAATAGTTAGATGATAATACAGAGTTAATTTAAAAAGAAATATCTAGACCCGAAATAAAGGCTATAAATGTTGCTTTTTGTCTTTACAGGTGAGTGAGTCAATTATTTATGATAAAGTGGAAAAATCTTGTATAAAAATAAAACTTAAATAAGCATTGCCGGTAAACTTATTTAAAAAAAAGATGCGAGATTTATTAACGGACAAGTGTTATTATGATTTATATGACTTTTTAAATGACACTATTTGAATTTTTTGTTTTTTTTTTTTTCTATTTCTTTATTTTTAATTTTATATTTTCCTTAATTTTTGAACATTTTATGTGTGATTAATTCTACTGACATATTTTTGTTTACTAACCATTGTGTAATTTTATTTTGTAATTTTTTATTTTTATTTTATTTTATTCTGTAAATTTTATAAATTTGTACGCCATACGGGTGAAACATGTACGCACGAATCATTAATATTGTGACATCCTGCATGCTTAATTTGCATGTATACACATGTTTTTGACAAATAAAATTATCTTTATCTTTATCTTTATCTTTATAAGATTTTGTCTTTACAGAAAAACGTAATTGTTTTATTTTACTCATCAGAGTGTGATAATACTGTATGTACAGCTGATGACCTTGAAACAGCTGAACCACCGCTAGAAAACCTACTTCAATAAAAAAAAACGTACCCAAATCGGTTCAGCCGAACCACCGCTGGAAAACCTAGTTAAGAGCTACGACGCCACAGGCAGTTAGACAGACACTCATAACGGTCAAACTTATAACATCCCTCTTCTTGCGTCGGGGTCAAAAAGTTATAAAGGTTTGAACTTGACCGCGCCATTGAAACACGGAGAACCACGCGGCCACGGAGATCTTTAAAATTAAGCGTTGCCGAGACCTGAAATTTTCAATATGGTTAATATGGCAATTTTCACAATGTAAATAACATTTGTGAAAAAAATATCATCATCATCATTTCAGCCGAAAGACGTCCACTGCTCGACATAAGCCTCCCCCAAAAGAGGGGTTTCGCCATAATCGCCACGCTTGGCAGGCGGGTTGGCGATCGCAGTATGGTGATAAAATGCATTGAGAACGCTGCTGCCCATTCTCTAGTATGTCCCTTAGTCGCTTTCTACGACACCCACGGGAAAAAATATAAAAGTATAGAAAAAACCCCTAGGTTTAGATTATATAGGAGCTGCAAAACTATAACCCTATGGTCGCGCCGCTGAAACGGTGAAAAACGCCTTATCGCCGACATCTCGCTGAAAAAACATCGCAGACGTCTGAAGGTTTTTGTAAAACCCAAATTTGAATTTGTCAAATTAGTAAAAATACACCAAAAAATTCTAGGTCTATATTTAAGGAGCTGCAAGACTAAAACCCCATGCCCGCGCCATTGAAACGGTGAAAAACACGTTATCCCCGATATCTCACTGAAAAAGCATGGCAGTGGTCTGAACTTTTTTGTAAAACCTAGATTTGAATGTGTCAATATTTTTAGAAATACCCAAAAAAACCTATGTTTATTATATTATGGAGCTGCAAGACTTAACTTTTTCGTTTTGATTTTTAATTTAAATTTATTCAAATTTGTACATTTTAACTTTAACTGTAATTTTATTTAAATTAATTATGTTTGACTTTATTTGATTTCAATATATTTTATTTTATTTAAATTTGACAATTTCAAATTATTATTTTATTTCTTATTTCATTTAAATGTTATTTTGAATAAATTTTAACTTTAAATTTATTTTATTTAAATTTGTAAATTTTTACTTTAATTTTGAATTTCCGATTTTCATTTTGTTTTGTTTGTATTTTTAAAATATTTTTTAAAAATAAAACGTTTTTGAAAAAGCATCGCATACGTCTGAAGTTTTTTTGTAAAATGTAGATTTGTATTATTTTTTTATACACAAAAACATCCTAGGTTTATATTTCAGGAGCTGTAATACGGTATCGCGTTGAAATAAGTTGTGATTATTTACCGAAGAAAATAAGTATTAGCGAGATTTTTTTAGAGACCGATAGAGAGATTAATATGTAGAACTACCGATAATAGGGATAATCTTTTTTTTTTTTTTTCACAATATAAAACCCGAAATGTTATGGAATGTTTCGATAGGGTGACCATGGTTTATTGTTACAGAAAACTTTCATATAAAATCGCATAAATCACCGATTGTTTAGAGTTACCCCTCCAGGAAACTAAACCATCTATGATTTATGTGATTTTTAAAGAAATAAACATATTATGATTTTGTATGTTATCATTTCATTTTAATTTAATTTAGAATACTTACATGAAAAAATGAAATTGAATATAATTCAATAGGTGGAAAGTTTTCTGTAAACAATAAGCCATGGTCACCCTATAGAAACATTCAAAACACATTGAAGGTTTTATATTATGAAAAAAAAAATTCCACAGGAACCATATTGACGCTGGCAACGACCCGTCACGGCCGTTGCCCACATGCACGATGGGACTGTCAACAACGAAAAAGTCAGCCTATCGTATAGATAGCAGCTAGCAGAAATAAAAATGTCATCGTAATAACTAGATCATTTAATTGTTTTATAATAGTTATGTACAAAGTTATAATAGATAAATGCCACCGCCGCCGTCCACTACTAATACTATTCATCCTCGTGCAACGAGAACAGCTTGGCCACCTCGAACAGGTCCTCAAACTCGCCCTGCGCCAGCACCTGCACACACAACCGCGTGAGCAAACATCCGCACACAAACACACACACACGCATACACACATGAAGCGGCACTGACCTGGCGCGCCACGTGCATGCGATTGAAGAGGTTCCATAGCAGCACGCCCACCACGCGCTTGTCGCGCAGGTAGAACACCACGCCGCGCTCGTAGCGCCGCGCCGTCGCGTCGCGGTCGCCCGTCTGCAGGTGCGGCGCGTCCGGCGCGTCCGACGCGTCCGGCGCGTCCGGCGCGTCCGGCGCGTCCGGCGCGAGCAGCGCGTGCGGCGCGCTGGCGGGCTGCGCGTCCTGCGCCGCGCCCTCCGCCGCCACCGCCTCAGCCGGCGCGCTGGCGGCGCTGTCGGTGACCGCGTCCGCGGAGAACACTCCCACGGTGGGTAGCCGCGAGTCGATGATGCCGATGGCCTGCGGGCAAAGGGCCGTCAGAATCACGTGCGCGGGGCTGATGTCGGCTGGTGCGGTACCTACCTCGTAGCCGAGCTGCGGCCCCAGGTCGCTCCAGAACATGCTTTGGTGCGTGTAGTGCTTGGGCGAGCCCACGGCGGCCATGTTCTCGCCCGCTAAGCGGCCCGACACCACGGCGTGGTCGTGGTGCTCCACGCGGCGCCGGCCCAGCACCACGTCGTAGAAGCACGCCACGTCGCCGGCCGCGTACACGTCCGTGCGCGCCTGCGCACACGACACACCCTCATCATTACACAACCATCAACTCAACCTAACCGATACCGTTCCGACTTTAAGTGTAAATCGTACGGTCGCCGGTGATTCGTGTCCGCGGTACCTGTAGCTCCGCGTTGACGAGCAGGCCGCCGAGCTCGGGGTGCGTCTCGAGGTCGGAAGCGCGCGCCAGCTCGTCGTCGACCTCGCTGCCCACGCACTCCACCACCAGGTCGGCGCGCACGTCCTCGCCCGACGCCAGGCGCAGCAGCACGCCCGCGCCGTGCGGCGCGCCCGTCAGCACCTCGGCGCGCGGCAGCAGCGTGACGCCGGCGTCGCGCAGGCGGCGCGCCGCCTCGGCCGCCAGGTAGGGCGGCAGCACGCCGGCCAGCGGCGCCGCCTCGCGGAACAGCTGCAGCACGGCGCGCCCGTCCGGCGCCAGGCGCTCGGCCAGCGCCGCGCTCAGCTCGGACGCCAGGAAGCCGCCGCCCAGCACGGCCACGCGCTTCACTTCAGGCCGCTCCAGCTCGCGCGCCAGTCGTGCCGCGTCGCGCACGCCGCGCAGCGACAGCGCGCGCCCCGCCGCCGCCGCGTCGCGCAGCGCGTCCGTGCGGCGTGCGCGCACGCCCGTGGCCAGCAACGCCTTGTCGTAGGTGACGGTGACAGGCTCGCGGCCGGGCGCGCGCAGCTCGGCAGTGTGGCGTACAGCGTCCAGACGCACCACGCGCCAGCCGCGCGCCACGGCCGCGCCGCCCGCGCTGTCGGGCAGGCGCTCCACGGGCGTGTAGAAGGCGGACGGCTCGTAGGCCACAGTGCGGCGGCGACCGTTCCACTGGCGGAACGACAGCCCGTCCAGGTGCGGCGCGCGCGCAGCCAGATCGGGCTCGCGCCACAGCTCCTTGCTGAGCGGCGGCCGCATGTAGGGCAGCTCGTGCTCCGCGCCCACCATCAGCACGCGCGCCTCGGGCCGCGCCGAGCGGATGGCGCGCATGGCGGCGAAGGAGGCCGTGCCCGCGCCCACCAGCAGGAACTGCACGTGGCGCGGGATGTCGGCGCCCGCGCTCGGGATGGGCGCCTCCTCCGCCGCGCTCTCCTGCGCCGGCTCCAGCAGGTTTACGATTTCTAATTGGCGCTGCTTGTCATCGTTCAGTTTACGATACACGTATACCTGAAAACGACGTCGACAAATGTAAGAAAGATGAATCTAGTTACTGTTGCGGTATGTAGAGCACTGGGCGAGTATACCAACCCCGCCGAGCGACGCGCTGATGGTGAGTGCCGTGGCCGCGAGCAACCAGGGGCGCGGCGAGGGCGGAGGAGGCGGGGGCGGCGGTGGGGGCGCACGCTCAGGGGGCGAGGTCGGAGCGGGGTGCGCTCCCGCATTCTCGCTGCCGCCACTCGACGACGCTAACACCGTCTGGTAGGAACACATACATTCTACTTAATTCTACTTCATAAATATTATTATTACTCATATATTAATTATTCACTGACAGAAAAAACATGAACAATTTAATATTTGGGTTACTTTTAAGTAATCTCAGCTCCCACAGATTCCGAGTATTCCTGGAAAATCGTCCATACAAAATTTTCTTATTCCAACTCAGTATCAGTGAAAGTTGGCTGAATTTGGCTGCCCAAAACCTCTGGCTCTAGAATCATACAATTGGGCTGCCCAAAACCTCTGGCTCTAGAATCATACAATTGGGCTGCCCAAAACCTCTGGCTCTAGAATCATACTATTTCGCTGCCCAAAACCTCTGGCTCTAGAATCATAAAATTGGGCTGCCCAAAACCTCTGGCTCTAGAATCATAAAATTGGGCTGCCCAAAACCTCTGGCTCTAGAATCATAAAATTGGGCTGCCCAAAACCTCTGGCTCTAGAATCATACAATTGGGCTGCCCAAAACCCCTGGCTCTAGAATCATACAATTTGGCTGCTCAAAACCCCTGGCTTTAGAATCATACAATTTGGCTGCCCAGAACCTCTGGCTCTAGAATCATACAATTTGGCTCAAGAATTCCTTTTGTAACGAAGGTGAGCACTAAGGAAGTAGTTCATCCTCTAACAGGATTAAAAACGGGATGAAAGTATGTATGGAAGTTTATCATGTCACCCCATGGGGCACATGGCTTGTATTTATTATGAAACGGTTGTCAAGTAAGCTCACAGATTAAACATTATGCATTTGTCATACTCTTGTTTGTACTCTATGCAATTTAATAAAAATCTGAACAAAACTGTTGCTTTAATTTGTAATCAATTACTCACTTAGTGAGTGAATCAGTATGTGTATTTGGTGGGTTCCAACTTCATATCACAGCACTTTCTCCAACAATGTATGTTTAATTTCAATAATATTATTAAATTGTCAAACTATTGATTGATTGAAACTATTAGTTTGACAATTTAATAATAATATTATTGATTAATAGTAGCAGGCTCCACACTGCAGTTTGCTTCACATACATACAATTGTAATATATGTAAATAAAAATTAATCTAAAACTGACCCATTCCATCACATTTCTATTAAATTGTATTAAGACAGAGTGTGGAAATACATGTCTAATCATACAATTTATTAGTATACTAAAATGCTGACAGATTGCAGATGGGTGTACTTTAGTTACTCCTTTGGCCAACTCTTTGGACAAAAAGCGCATGATGTTATGTAATGTTCATGCTGACAGAACATCACATCGCTTATTCAAATAGAATGATGATTATAAAACCTACCGTTCTATAACGTTTTATTTTCCTTGCAGGCTTGAAAAAAGAAAACACTATTGAATAACCTGAGGAGTGTCTTTACAAAAGGGGATATCTACATCTTATATTTTTTTTCAGAAAATTAAGAAACCCGACATAGACATGACACACAGATCTACACAAAGACTGCATAGCTATGTAGGTACTATGTAGGTGTAGATCTGTGTCTTGTCTTTGTCAGGTTTCTTCATTTTCTGAAAAAAATGATAAGATGTAGATATCCCCTTTTGTAAAGACACTCCTCACTTGTCATGAAATACTTCTTCTAGTTTATCTTTTACCAAAATAATACAGTAACAGTATGTTAGTATGCTAGTAAGTACAGTGGAAACTCGATTAACCGGACTAATTGTTGTCATTAGGGATTCGGATAATCGAAAATCCGGATAATCGAATGTATGAAGAAAAGCGGGTTTTGTGTATGAAGTACATACAGACGCCAGCAGGTCAACCTACCCGAAACTGTAAAATTTTCCCAATTGAACATGAACCTTATGCTTACGGTATAAAGTTGAAAATCTATCAAATAAATTTGACAGATTGGAGTAGCTTGATGTGCTGGCGTCTGTACATACATAATGTTATGTGTTTATTAAAAACAACAAATACATATCAACGAAAATCAATGTTTACTAAGATATTATTAAGAGATACATTTTCCAACATAGTCTACGACGTATGCACTTATTTATGTACAGAGGATAGTTTTTCAACTTTATCACAAAGGAATAGTGTTCATGTTCAATTGGGAAAACTTGACAGTTTGGGTAGCTTGACCTGCTGGTGTCTTTACATACATATTTTCTTAGATTACTCACATACATACTAAAATACTGCAGCCTTAATCATGAAATAAAATATTTAGATACATATATGTACGTATAATTAGTTAATTTGCAAATTATGAATTTGAATCGGTATGGTACCGTGTCAAGCCAAGTTCAAGCCTATCACTTATCATGGATGTACGTGCACCATACTATATATATCTATAAATGCGACCGATGTAACTTACGAAGTTACGACCGGTTTCTCCTTTTTTTAACCGACTTCCAAAAAAGGAAGAGGTTATCTGTTCTACTGTATGTATTTTTTTTTTATGTATGTTCATCGATTTCTGCCCCATTTGAATACCGATACTCAAAATTACTTTTTACATGAAAGAGTATACTACTGAGGTGGTCCCATTGGCACCAATTCAGGATCTGATGATGGAATCTCAGGGAAATCGAGGGCAACCCTCAAATTTAAGTATTAACAATGTTTTACATAATTTTCTAAAGCTATTGAGACATTTGCGTATGGTCATCATCATCTCATGACGCTGAACTGATGAAGGAAGTTACAACACTTTAACGGTTAGGAGTTAGGTGGAGGTTCGGGCATAACTCCGTCATAAGACCGATTTGCAAAATTCTTTTTTTGTTCGAAAGGGGTTTATTTCGAAATGGTCCCATTGAAATTTCACATAGATCGGATGATGCGTTTCGGAGACAGACAACGGAACTCTTCGAAAAATGACAGCAAATTAACCGAGATTGCTGCTATAGCATAAATATGCATTGTTTTGACGCCAAGGATGATGAAATTTGGAATTGGTGTGGTGTGGGGTGGGGTATAACTAAAAAGTAAAAAATAAAAACTGTTCAAAAAAAAAACAACCGACTTCCAAGAAACACTAAAAAGTGAAAAATAACTTTAATTTCGGAAGGCGGTGACAAGAAATTAATAAAATACATATCCAAAGTCACCAACTTCCGAAATAGTAATTTTTCACTTTCTAGTGTTTTTTGGAAGACGGTTGTATTTTTTTTTTGAAAAAAGTTTTTTAATGAATCAATAACTTTTATTTTGACTTTAAGCGATAAGGCCACTCTCTAACGCTTTGACGTTTTTAAATATTATGTAGACGTGACACGCACATCAGAGCGGAGTAACAATTGCTAATGAACTAAAACAAACGAAACGCGTAGGGCAGCGATCCCGCGGGGAGCGGGCGGGGTAGTGCCAGTTCCAAAACCTTTTTATCCCTATTTGTTTTTGTTTTCACAACTACACTCGTTTGAAATAAGATTAGACATTTCAATTAAACCTTTTTTACGTTCAACTGATTTTGACTTCTATTGTGTTGGTAGCATAATAAATGGCATCTGCAGTAAACAGTAGGTATTGTAACCACTTTTTTGCTTTTAATCCCATCCTTATACCTACAGAGTAGAAGTAAAAATCCATTGAACGGACTGTAAAAAGCTTTGTTTTTAATGTCTAATCATATTTCAAATGGAGTATAATTATGTTATTGTTGCATTGTTGATGTACTATATTATATAGGTGCCCCTCTGGCTAACCATTTGGGAATACACGCATGATGTTATGCAAATGTGGTAAGCAAGAGTGGGTGAGCGGCTACAGTTGACATTAGTTACCTGTGCCGAAGGCGCCTGAGTGGTCAGCGAGCTGGTGCCTGCAACAAGCCACAAGCATACAGGTGCTGCTGTGTCGGTGAGCCTGTGTGTTGCTCAGTGTACACACAACATTTCAATAATACAAGTAAGGGTGACTGGCACTTTTGGTATTCAACTTAATCAGCTGGTGTACTTTGAATGCTGTTGACACAAGCGGAGGATTACTTTTTATTATTTCATTAATGATTACAGACACTTAAGAAAAACTTAAGCACAGTGGACCACTTTGTCATCTTCTATGAATAAATTGCAAGAACTTCACGGTCACTGCTCTAGAGAATGTCTCTGAACGCTGACGAAAGCCAGCAAAACTATACAAAGAACAATGAACTAAACAACTATACGTAGAATTTACTGGAGAAGAAATATCATGACAATAGGTTATCTCCAACTAAACATAAATGGTGAAATAAAAGTTTGAGAGAACAGCAGATTAAATGGAAAGTTGAATATAGAAAAGACTCACGAAAAAGCTTGAATACATCTCTTCTGGCTGCCGAGAGTAGTTCGAGGGATTGACTCTCGATGTAAATTGCAGAAACGGCTCGCACTCTAAGCATAACTAAACTATTTCTCACTTCCCACAAAGACACAAAATCCTAGAAAGTAATTATACAACAGGTTTGAAGCATGAATATTCAATTAAAACCATTAATCTCGTTCCCATACATCTTTGAAATATTTTAGAATTGTTGTGAAATGGTTCACGGCTAGGTTAGGAAACTGGCTGCTGGCTGGCTGCTCTGCTAATAAACTATTTTGACTTTGACAGTATTCTGACACATTATTTAACTTGTTTTGACATCCGAGCAAAGACAAAATTATCATTTTATGTAAAAAAAAAAGAAACCGGTCAAGTGCGGTTGGACCATGCACAGTGAGTTTCCGTCTAAATTGGACCAAGCTCAGAAAAAAATTCTACCTATGTGAAAAGAAACTAATCCTAATAATTTATGTTATTGTGATTGGATTCTTTTGGCCCTACAACTACGTACAGAGGCCAGCACATCAAGCTACCCCATTCCGTCAAATTTCTTTGATAGTTTTTCAACTTTATCACAAAGGAGTAAGGTTTATGTTCAATTGGAAAAAATTGACAGTTTGGGATAGCTTGACCTGCTGGCGACTGTACATACTAACCACAGATACGGACCATTGTCTGGTCTGTACGTTTCTTTAGAATCGCTTACTTACCAACGAACGATTGAAAATATAGATATCTACTCACAGAAAATAACATTTCATTTCATTTCAATGGATTTATTTTTTACTTTGGATTAATTTTGTGCTCAGATGATCACTTCTAGTGAAATGCCGAATTAAAGGCAAAAATTAACAAAAAGTGAAGCTTCTGAAATCAGCTTCTGATGTCAAATGACCCGCGTTTGCCGCAACAATTCATGGTGTTTTGCGTTGAATGTAGCTGAACCATCTGAACACACCTCTTGGAAGGGGCGCATTCCGTATTAGACAAATAGTGATTATATCGCGAAGCCAACCAAAATAAAAATCAGTACTAATGATCTGATAGCTCATAAATTTTTTGACTATTCAATTTGGTCGGGTTCGCGATATTATCACTTTTGTTGCATCGGAACACGGCAAAGGTGTCAGCTGTCACACAGTCAACTGTCTGTTTGTGTCAACTCAAGTGTCAAGTCAATTAATTGTCATCGAAGAAGATTCCGGTGTGCCGTAAATTGTGAAAAACTCGTGAAAATCTTAAAGTTGTGCGTATTTATCGTCGCTAAAGATTCAATTTATATGTAAAAAGCATAATTTTGGATGTCATTGTATTAAATTGACCCTAGTTGAAGTAAAACGAATCAAAATTCCTCCTGCCTCAGTGACTCAGGGATCTTCTCTCCGAACTGCTGATTGGTACGTATCACGTATGCACGAAGATTTCTATCTGCGCAGTTATTACTACTCCCCGAATGATATAGAGGAGTTTCTCGATCTGATGATACGATTCTTGTAGGTGGATGAGCGGCGGGGCTCACGTACTGGTGCGATCGCCTTCCTTTGTGAGACGTCGCTGTTGATGTAACATAATATTATTGTTTTTATTTTTTTAAACATTATGTTAAAGTAAAGTATAGTCAGACTTGTAAGTTACAAGATAACAAAATGAAATATGTTTTCATTGTATCAATGGGTAACAAAAATCTACCTAAAATTAACCCACTGCTGGGACAATGGCCTTGCCTCTGTGAGTCTGTGAGTTACTATGGTCTGTTACCTTTTTACACCTTTATGGATGTTGTTTAGTTCACAGTAGACTATGACCTGGGTTAGGTTAGTATGATTCCTTGGGAAAGGTAATTCTGACTTATATGTAGGTAGAAGCTAGTATAAATTTTATATAATTAAATTTGGATGCAATTTTCACCATATGTTAAAGAATTTCTGCCACTAGGTTTGTATGTTTAAGGATACCTACATATAAAAAAGAGGGCAGGCTTATAGTGGGATATAAAACTATACTGCAAAAGAGAACATCTAAATATCCCTCTGCATCTATGAACTGGTCAAATACTCAAGCACTAACACAAGTTTGATACAGTCACCATCATACAAGTATATATTGTAGCAGGCAAGGTGACCAAATACTTCTGAACAATTTAAGATTCAGATATTTTTGGTGAGTTGTTTGTAGATATGTTATTGACAAGCATCTGTACAGATATTAGTGAAGTAATGAATGTTCAGATATTAATGGTAACTTGTAGTGTCTGGAACTTATTCACATTTTAAATTGTTCAGAAGTGTCTGGTCACCTTCTCAGCTACAATATATCTGATGGCGATTGTACAAAGTTCAGTCAACTAACAAAGACTTATAACTTATGAGTAAATACCAAATATTGTTACATCTGGTTCATTTGAACTTTGTAACCAAATTTGGTCATAGATTTCTAATTTATGTTGAAACTGCAGCCCCTCGATAGCTTTTGAATGGGTATCCTTGGGCAGCCATGTCAATCATAAGAGATTGACATATTTGTTTGATTTATTGTTAAATTGTTTTGTTCTGGATGACTCACCTAGCAATCAAATAGACTGTCAGTGGCTAACATAGTAGAGGGACATCCCCCGTCTCGCTGTAGTCCTTTCCGCCTTGCGGCATACGGACACGTTGGAGACACCCTGGCAGTGGCATTACTGCGACGCTACCAGAGTGTGTTTTGAAGACTCCATACACACTAGTACTGTCCCCCCTCTGTCAATGTCAAATCTCCCCATCTGGGACATGCGACAACACAGTTACGGACTTTGCGCTCGAGCAGCCCCTTCTGCATTTCTGACAAGCGTGTAACTGTACTTGTGGCAGGCGGTTGGAGATGTTGGCGGCGTGCGAGGCGGGCGAGGTGTTCGCGCTGCTGGAGGGCGGCGCGGCGGGCGCGCGCGACGCCGCCGACGCGCTCGCTGCGCTCTACTGCGGCGTGCGCGAGCCCTGGCTCACGCGCGCGCTGCTGGCCTACCATGCGCGCACTGGCAGCGCGCGTGCGCTCGACCTACTGGCGCGCGCGCCTGAGCTACACGCGCGCCACCTGTTGGACGCGCTGCAAGAGCAGCTGCGCGGCGACCGCTCCCAACGCCACCACGCGCTCGCCGCCTTCGCGCCGCTGGTGGCGCGGCGTCCGGCCTGGCTGCACCGCCTGCCCGCGCACCCGCTGACGCGCGAGCTGTTGCGGGCCGCGCGCCACGAGCGCGACGCGCTGCCGCTGCTGCACGCGCTGCTGGCGCTGGCGGCGCTGCTGCCGGCCGCACCCGCGCTGGCCGCCACGCACCCCGCCGAGCTGTCCGACGCGCTGCTGCGACCGGCCGCTCTGGAGCCGCCGCCCGCGCCCGCCACGCGCGCGCACCTGCAGCTGGCGCAGCTGGCCCTGTTCCACGCGCTGTACGCCACGCACCCCTGCACGCTGTTGGAGGCTCTGCGCGCGCAAGGTGCCGAGCTGCCCGCCAGCGCCGCGCGCGACGCCTGGGAGCGCGGCGTGAGCGTGCTGGCCGAGTCCGTGCGCCTGCATCCGGCGCTGGTGACCGGCAGCCGGCTGCGCGAGGCCGACCCGGGTCGCTGGGCGCGTCTGGAGCACCACGACGTGCTAGCCGAGTGTCGTCGCCTGTCACTGCACTCGCGCGCCGAGGACGCCGCACCCTCGCCGCTGCCTACGGCCGGTGCCGTGACCCCCGCTCCGCTGCCCGCGCGCACGTCGCCGGCGCCGGGCTCGGGCGCGCACGCGGCCCGCTCGGCCTCCAGCCTGCGGCCGGGCGCCGAGCCGTGGTTCGCGCTCAGCGACCGTTGCGGCGCCGACTCCGCGCCGCACACGCCGCTGCCCAGCGACGCGGACGCGGCCGAGCCGCCCGAAGCCGCTGTGGAGGCCACGCCGGAGAACACGCCGGCTAGAGAGACGCGCGCGCAGTTTCGCTTCCCAGCCGAGTCGGGCGCCGTGCGCGCCATAGGTCGCCTCTCGCGGCCCGCTTCACCGCCGCGCAAGGAGACGTCGCCGTCGGCGCTAGGCGCGTCGGGCGGGCCGGGCGACGCGTACTCGTCGCGGCTGGCGCGCGTGGCACTGGAGCGGCGCGCGGCTGACTCGCCAGTTCCATTCGCCGGCGTGCCGCCGCCGGCCGGGGCCGTGGCGCGGCCGGAGCCGAGCCGGCCGGCGCCGCCCGCGGACGCGTCGCTGGAACCGCTGAACGTGGAGGACCGCGAGGTGCTGGAGCTGACGACGCGCGTGCGGCCGCACGACGAGTGGGCAGAGACGGAGGGCGCGGCGGGCGGGCGCGAGCGCGCGCGCGCTCGGGACCCGCGGCGCGCGCCGGGCCTGGCGCCGGGCCTGGCGCCGCGCCGAAGCGCGCCCGCGCCGCGCCGCTCGGCGTCGTGCGGGCCGCGACTGGCCAGCACGTCGCGCGCCACTGTGGCGGTGCAGACGGTGGACACGTGGCCGGAGCCCTACGAGTTTGTCATCGCTGACTTTTTCCGCGCTCTGCCGGACGACACTCGTCGCCAAGTAAGTAGCCTAGTTTCCTCGCGTTCGATCGTGCGTGTGATTCGTGCTTCCAGCGTGATTCTTGATTTGATTCTTTCCTCGAAAAACCCCGCGATTCTTGGATAGTATAACTACTATTTGAGATGCATATTTATTTTAAAATAATTACTAACCCTCGATGCAAAAATATGTACGAATGTTTTCGATGCAAATGCGCATTCCATATTAGCAACATCTCGACTTTAGGTGAATATGCATCCGAATATCCGATCTCTAATTATGATCTAATGAATGAGCTACTTTTTATTTTGAATAAGTCATCAACCTCAGACCGGCGACTGTTTTGTGAATTTTTCCGTAAGAGGTTTAAAATATCAGATATGATACGAATCGTTTTAACGTCTTACGGTATGAAAAAATTACAATGTATGTGTTGTGAGTCATCTATATGTCGCAGGCAATTTGTATAATTCCGCGTTTTACAAACGGCGTCTCCGTTTAAAAACGCTCACTGTTTTAAAATATGCCAAATGCGGGAACCCACAGGGGGGGGCTCGCGCGCGGTTGGTCACAATTCTAACCTAACCTAACCTATTACCTACCTGATGAGCCCTGTCGGCGAAGAGTCCCGTCGAACTAGTTTTACAAAGGCATTTAGTAAATATTAAAATTAATATTTAACAATATATCATAATATTCTTCTTAAGGTATTACACGGACCGTAGGACTCTCAGGGCTGTCTTTTTTCAGAATCTACATCGCCAATACTCATCACATCATACTTTTTATACCAATCATATTTCGCAGGAGTCCTCCGAGCACCAGATTCCATGGACACCTGAGCGTTTTTTACGTGCCGGATAACCTCACTTTAATTTCTGCGGCATTTTGTAAACGGCGATTGAATTGTTTATCAAATGTTGTGGCATATTATAAAGTGACAAGGCAATTTACATTTTGCCTTCGGCATATTTTAAAACAGCGAGCGTTTATAAACGGACGACGCCGTTTGTAAAACGCGGAATCATACAAATTGCCTGCGGCATATACAATGTAAGAATCACTATGTACCACTTTCATACTAAAACATAGTAAATACATATTTAACCTGGTGAATTTTTGGAGAAAATGGGCAACGAATTGGGTTTTATTTCGGCTACTCATAACATTATGTCGTTCCTAAAATTAAAACAACAGAAATAAGTTTCAGTTCAAGATCAATCCTTTTCCCAAAAAAAATATTGCAAAAAATGAAAAGGAATTGCTGTTGTAGCGGCACTACAAAAATAAATACTTCGCAACAAATATCGAAAAACGCAAAAAGTGGCGCCATCTACAATGCCACAGGCGAACTATCATAGCAATTCTACATCGCGCAATCAGAGTTTACCACTCCACTCGAATACATAAAATATCCTACTGTCGGGCAGTTGCCCGGACCAGACACAATACCCGTCTGGTCGGAGGATCCTCCTTTTCAATAGAGGATGAGCGAACTTTACACCCTGTTCCTCATACCTCTAAATTGGTGACCCCGACGTGATAGAACGTCAGCGCAGCCTTCGTGCAACACTTCAGCGTGACGTCATCATCATCACATCAAGACCACTTCCTCAAGCTTTCGAGCGGCGAGTCACACAGCCAGCCAGCAACCACGGCTTCAACGGGTATCCTGACCAGCTGCATGCAGCGAACCGCATGCTTGGTCATCACCCACAGCCTCATCAGCAACCATGGCCCAGCACACTGCACTTTCGGCCGGTCGAGAGCTCAATCTCCCGGTCGACGCCAGCAGTCAGCCTCAACCTCTCAACCCAGCGCTGTACCAGATCCGACTCACTGGAGCATAACGCGGCGCAACCCCGACTCACTGGGGAATCGTCGCAGACAGTTCCGACTCACCGCAAACTATGCGACACCCGGTTCCGACCCTCTGGAACCACAACTGGCCCTGGCAAGCATCATAATATGCACTGACTCAGCCCACTATCGACCTCCGGTCTCCGGGGGGGAGTGATGTAGCGGCACTACAAAAATAAATACTTCGCAACAAATATCGAAAAACGCAAAAAGAAAAGTGGCGCCATCTACAATGCCACAGGCGAACTATCATAGCAATTCTACATCGCGCAATCAGAGTTTACCACTCCACTCAGATAGATACAAAATCCCGACATCAACTATCGGGCAGTTGCCCGGACCAGACACAATACCCGTCTGGTCGGAGGATCCTCCGTTTCAATAGAGTATGAGTGAACTTTACACCCTGTTCCTCATACCCCTAAACTGTAAATAATCTTGCAAAACGGAGCTAAATCTCGCATTACAAGTCTAAAATAAAAATTAACCGGTCAAGTGCGACTACAACTCGTGCGCTGAGGGTTCCGTACCTACCCATTATACCGCCACAATAAAAAAGACATGGGCAAATTTAGATTTTCGCGAAACCTTGTACCAAAATTTACCTTCATTTTTTAACACACTTTTACTAGCTTCACTTGTAACTTACTATACATACATACATACTCAGCCTATAACGTTCCCACTGCTGGGACACAGGCCTCCTCTCAGTGAGAGGGAGTGGGCCGTAATCCACCACGCGGGCCCAGTGCGGGTTGGTAGATGTCACATGTCTTCGAAGTTTTTGTTCTAGGACATGCCGGTTTCCTCACGATGTTTTCCTTCACCGTTTGAGAGCAGTGGTGATGAAATTATTTACACAAAGTAATGCGCCTGACTGGGTTCGAACGCACGACCTACAACTCGTAAGTCGCAGCCGTTACCACTGGGCCACCACTGCTCTCACTATGTATGTATGGAAATCTTGGAATCTTAATTTGACCCACTTCCCGGTCTTCGATTAGGATGAAATTTTGCACACGCTCTGAGTTCTGATGACAATACATGACTAGCTAAGAAACGTCATTACAAATCCAATATGGCGGCCTCCCCAAGATGGCGGACTGGCTGTTTGAAATCCACCCCCATGATATGGGTATCAAATGAAATGGTTTGCTGTCAGGAATACGAAAAAAATTGTCACGTGACTTAAATCCAACATGGCGGATATCCAAGATGGCGGATTGGCTATTTTAAATGCACCCCCATGATATGGGTATTAAATGAAAGGGTTTGTTGAATGGGATACGAAAAAATAATCACGTGACCTAAATCCAACATGGCGGCCGTCCCAAGGTGGCGGATTTGCTATTTGAAATGCAGCCCTATGATTTAGGTATAAAATATTAATATTTTAAATTAATAAGTAGTAAATTAAGTTTGAATACTATGAAGACTAAAAAGTATTTTTTTTTAAATATTAAAAAAAAAAAAAACGCGTTTAGCACGCACTAAAAATTACAAAATAATTCGGACATTTAGTTTGATGAGTTTTCCCTTTGCCAAATCTTCATTAGATCGCAGGCGTTCATAAACGCTCCGTATCAGAAGGACAATCTAGTAAAATGCCCTTGTGACATAAATGACGTTAAAGTAAAACGACCTGCTAGTAAAACGTCTGAAATTTAAAATCGTCATACTAGTAGAACGTCTGAAATGTATAAACGGCATGATGGGCAAAAGGACTGGTACACTGACGCAGAAAATAAACCAAAGATAGTAAATTATTTTAATTTTCAGAATTAAAAAAAATAACGAGTAAAAACCTTTTTTTTCATAGGTATGTAACAACTAAAATGCGTTATTTTATCGTATCTATTATATTTTCAGACGGTTTAGCAATCGTCCCCGAAAAAAATGCGTTTAAAGTGCGAAAAACGTTTAAAAAAAAATAAGGCAGATATTTTATTTTCTTATAAAACAGTCTTGCCTTTTTGACTCGATATAAAAACAATAGGATCCTGATTTTCCTCCATTTTATTTGCAGAAACGTAAAGCAATCCCCTACATCATAATAATGATTGAAATTGTGAATGTGATTGACACTTGATTGATTACTTCTACAAGTGGCCCGTACTAAATTAAGCGAGTCACTTTATTAATAAGGAAAACAAAGGAGTATTTATCTGGAGTACTTTTAGTGGACTATGGAGTACTTACACAATACACCCATAAAAAATCATCATCATCATCATTTCAGCCGATAGACGTCCACTGCTTGACATAGGCCTCCCCCAACTGGAGGGATTTTCCATAATCGCCACGCTTGGCAGTCGGGTTGGCGATCACAATATGATGGTAAAATGCTTATAGAACGCTGCTGCGCATTCTCTAGTAAGTCCCTTAGTCACCTCCTACGACACCCACGGGAAGAAATGGGATGGTGCTTATTCTTTACGTCTGGCACCACACGGAACCACATAAAATAAAATGAATTTTTATTTTGTGCTCTCGAATGTACATTATAGCATAGGCAAGTCCTTTTGCACAAATGCCGTTTATACATTTCAGACGTTCTACTAGTATGGCGATTTTAAATTTCAGACGTTTTACTAGTAGGTCGTTTTACTTTAACGTAATTTATGCCACAAGGGCATTTTACTAGATTGTCCTTCTGATACGGAGCGTTCATAAACAATTTCAGTTCGTGATTAACGATAAATAATTACCTATGCGAAATGGTTTTATGTAGGTAATCATCTTTATTAAATATTTAATATGATTTATTATGAAAGAAAGCGTGGAGCGTTTTGTCCAAAAAGAGTAAAGATTACATAAACGCTCCGTGGTGACACACAGGCAGACAGACAGACAGACAAGATAGTGATCTAATTAGGGTTCCTTTTTTACCTTTTTAGGTAGGGAAGCCTAAAAAGGAGCCCATTCACTAGATAAAAACTGAAACGTTTTTGCATTTATTGCATTAAAACTTATAGAAATGCAATATTTTAACTGTAAAAGCATGCCTGTGAAGCAATTAAATCAGTGATCTCGAAAAAAAAAACATATACGGCCCGTTAATGATTAACAGTTAAGTAGAAAAATTAGAACATCATCCGAGTACAATAGAAACAAAGTTTTTTATTTCAACATTTCAAAGCAAACCCCATTAGGTATTTGGAAAATACCCTTGTCTTATGGGCAGTTATGCAATTATATTACTAATAATTTAATATAACGTCTAGTTAAAATCAACCTTATGCCATTAAAATAAAGTTTATTTTGGATTGATTATATTCGCTATTTCGTTCTAGGAACTACTTCGTTACTCAATTAGTGATGTAGTCGGGTCGAATGTTGGTTTTATCGATGGATATGGATAAAAGAAAATTAGTCAAACACAAAATAACATTACAATACAAATAGAGGTTGCTTAACATTCAAACACAAAATGTATTTTAAGAAGTGTATTAGGTTGCATAGATGCTTTATAGCAAAAATGAAATCAAAGTTTTACATAATGACGTAATTATTTTATTTTCAAATAATACTACGTCATTCTTTCTGCAGTTTTATTACTGAACTCCCAACAAGACACCCGATTTCTGGTTAAATTAGAAAAAAATGATAATGTAATTCAAAATTAAATGTATTCTGCACTGGTGCGACCTTAGTCGAGTAGCACTAGATATCATCCTACGACGCGAATGTCAATCTTATGGCTATCGCAACTAAGTTTAAAATTGCGCCCACTGAGAATACTGCCTTATATGGTCGAATAGCGGAATTTACTCGGCAATCGAATCTAGTTCGGCTTTAGATTACAAAACGTTGTAAATACTTTCTGAGCTAAATCAAATTAAATTCTATCTTTAAACTATGAAGGTTAATTTCCAGACGTAGGATCTGTGGCTTATGCTAATTTTGACTAAAAGTAAAACGACAAATCAAACGAATTGTTTATTTGTAGTGCATTATATGATAATCGGTTTAATCGTGTGAGTTTGGCGACAACGGTTCCTATACTAATTTTGTTGCATTGCAGTTCCATCGTTCTCTCTCTTCCGTGGACAAAACCATACCATGTTTAAATTTTGATGTACATTGTCGAACAGTGGAGTAATACACTCCCGAAGTTTTATGAATTTTTTTCGACTAGATTCATCTTAATGTATAAATATTCACTTCAAAAGTCTCATATTCATATTCATTTATTTATTGTTTATCACAGGTAAAAGGCAGTTCTTATAATTAGCTATTATTGTATCTCTGTAACATACCCATAAGGTGTACAATATGTATTATAATATGTATGTCATTATTGTTGGCTAAATTAAAAATAAATTATTAAAAAGACAAATTACACTCTTAGTTGCTAGCGGTTACAATACATACGTTGCATTGGTTGTTTCAGTCAACCTATTACAGTCATATAAGTTACGTTTAAATACATATGTCAAAAAATTATATATAAAAATAAGTTTAACATGTCAATTCTAGTCAACCTCTGATAGACATAATTATTACGGTCATTTACATTAAATAGGTCAAAACAATTTTAGTCAATAATTCGGTCAAGAAATTCGTTGATTGAATAATACGTTTTACATATAAGAAATTCTTTTAGCTTTGATTTAAAAATATTTAATGATGAAATATTTTTAATACAGCTTGGGAGTTTGTTATAGATTTTAACTCCAATACCAAATACACTCGATTTCATTTTTACTGTTCTATATTTAATGGCTTTAAGTTCAGTTTTGTGCAGGGACTTGAAAACGAAATAAATTTTGTTCCGTTACCCTTAATGTTCTCATATAACGTTTCAAAATTTGTAGCGATACTCAGATCTAAAAATATAAATAACGTTACTAAAAAAAACGTTATAGAAAATCATTTTCGTGGAACAAAATTATTAGTAACGTTATAGGTATCAGTAACATTATATTTATCCGCTTGTAATAACGTTACAGGTGAAACGTTACAGGTTAATTACTAACGTTATTCTTAAGAACTTTTCCCGCTGACCATCGCTCCGTCGCCCGCGCGCCCCGCCCCTGGCAAAAGCCACTGCCGTATCGTTCGAGAGTGCATATTTTTTCCGACAGTGTTGTTTGTTGTAATTGTGAATGATTCGTTGTGATGATCTGCCTACTTTTATATTCATGTGATTGTGTCAAATTTAACTTTTTCTTTTTATGTATACATCTCATCGGCGCGTAACCTATCATTTTAATTATTTAATAATGAATACATTGTTAATTTTGTCTCATTGATCCTATGGTCTGTGGATATTTAAAAGTTTTACCCCGTTTACATTCAGCCCATTTCCACGGCAACTAGCAAGGAACAGGTCGCTTCTCATTTATTACTAGGTACTCTGCAATATTCGGCCATTCTATTAGTACTCGTTATCGGCCGAATAAGTAGGTTTGACTATCGAGGTACTCGTTACTTACGGGCGTTTAGTTGGGGTAAAAATATTATACATTATTAAATTATTTTATTTCTGTAAGTAGGTTTGTGCAAACACTTTTACAAGTCAGTCATATTTTTTTTTAAACTAGATGAAGTCTCCTATCTGACTACTCTGAGAAGAAAGGCCGAAACAAACTCAGAGGTCACAGTCTCTTTTAAAGTCCAGACATAATCTTGGTCATATCATGTAGATTGGTGTCTGAAATGGTCTATTGAGAAAAGAACCACACAGATCGAGTGGACCTCGCGGTCCAATCAGTGCACGCATATATCAGAAATCATGCAGCTCAACTCAGAACTTGAGGACTCAACGATTTGATGAACAATACCAACGAAAGGACATTTGGGTAGGCCGCATAAAGTACTCAAACTGCCAGATTAACAATAAAAACGAACTGAGAAAGAAATGAAACACAAAAACAAAACAATTCCTATACAATCTTGGAATTAAAGTAAAAGTAAAGTATAAGTATATAATAGCTGTAAATTGAGCAATATGCAGCAATTCCAAGATTGTACAGAAATTGCCAAGAATTCGCAATTCAGTGGCTCGTGTAAGCCAACTGTTAGAGCACCGTAAGTCAATACGGTAAGAAATTCTTCTTTCTTCAGAACTTGAAGAGCTCAACGATTTGACGAACAATACCAAAGAAAGCCATCCGCACGATGAGGCCTACCCTCCGAATTCTCACGTCTTGCCGAGTCCGAGAAGCGACCCTTCAATGTGGATTCACATTGTAGGGTCGCTTCTCGAAGTTGTGAAGGAGTATGTTTACCTAGGGCAAGACATCCAGCTCGGTAGACACAACTTTGAGAAAGAAGCCGACAGATCCAGTTGGATTGGGCAGCGTTTGGGAAACTACGTCAAGTCTTTTCGTCGCCTATTCCGCAATGCTTGAAGACTAATGTCTTCAACCAGTGCATCCTGCCCGTGATGACATACGGTGCCGAAACGTGGACACTGACAGCTGTCAGTACAAGCCCAGCAAGCGAGCCCAGCTGGGCTGATCCACAAATGTAAGGCCGCTCAGCGGGCTATGCTCGGAGTTTCTTTGAAGGATAAAATCAGGAATGAATTTATCCGGAAAAGTACCCGAATTACCGACATAGCTTGTAGAGTGATCAAGCTGAGGTGGCAGTTGGCTAGCCATGTTTGTCGAAGGACCGATGGATGGTGGAGCAGACGATTTCTGGAATGGAGACCGCGTATCGGCAAACGTAGTGTGGGACGCCCCCCAGCTAGATGGACCGATGACCTTAAAAGGTGGCTGGGATATACTGGATGCGGAAGGCGGAAGACAGAGTGTTGTGGTGCAGTCTGGGAGAGGCCTATGTCCAACAGTGGACTGCAATAGGCTGAGTTAATTGACCAAAGAGAGGACATTTGGGTAGGCCGCATAAAGTACTCAAACTGCCAGATTAACATTAAAAACTAACTGAGAAAGAGATGAAACACAAAAACAAAACAATGTCTATACAGTCTTGGAATTGCTGTAAATTAGGCACCCAGATGCGATAGACAGCAATACCAAGATTGTACAAAAAGGTCGGAGGGTAGGCCTCATGCCTACCCTCCGACCTACGCAGCTCCAAACTGCTCTAGGATCCGAAAAGTTCCAACTGGAACTTCAAAATCGAGTCGCCCTGCTGGAAACCTCAGGCACTGTTGACGAAAAAGCCGACGAGGTGATCAAAGCACTACGTGACATCTCCCGCAGACTTTTCTCGCCGCAGTGAAAAATTAAGGTGTTCAAACTTTCCTCGGAGACTCTTGGACTTATGAGGGAAAGACGAGAATTGCCATCCACGCAGCCGTCTTCGTCAGAAAAGAGGGCCTTAAACCTCAAAATACGAAAGCTGACGCGACGCGACCTTCAGTGCTCCAACACCCACGACATTAAGGTCGCGATTGAGCAAAACCGAGGGTCGAAAGTGTTCACTCAGTAATTACGGAGGTCCCATATGACGCAACTAAGAACTGCGGATGGCAGAATCGTGACTTGAAAGTCCGAGATACTCGAGGAAGTTGAGGATTTTTACGGGCACACACGCGGACGGCAAAACCAGCGGAACATAGTGCAGGTGACCACCGAGCCGAAATAACCCGCCACTACACGGAGGAAATCCCAGATATCGACCAGTGCGAGGTTAGGACGGCTCTCGAGCTGCTTAAGAACAACTAGGCACCGGGTGATGACGGAATAACGACAGAGCTCCTTAGCTAGCGAGTCTCTTCAACTCCGTCATCCAAGAGGGTACAACACCCGAGGTGTGGAGCAGAGGTGCGGTGATTCTGTTCTTCAAAAAAGGTGACAAAACCTTGCTGAAGAACTATAGACCCATCTCACTTCCGAGCTACGTTTACAAGTTATTCTCAAGGGTCGTCACGAATCGTCTCGCCAGAAAACTTGACGAGTTCCAGCCGCCAGAACAAGCCGGTTTTCAAAAAGACTTCAGTACCGTAGACTACATCCATACTGTTCGGAAAATTGTAGACTGAAGAGTACAACCAACCGCTGTGTATGGCTCGTGGACAGCGAGAAATCCTTCGACTCCATCGAAATATGGGCAGTTCTGGCCTCTCTGCAACGATGTCAAATTGACTTGCGCCATATCGAGGTGTTGAGATGTTTGTATGACGCTGCCACGATGACTGTCCAAATCCAGGCTAAGGAAACAATTCCCATCCAACCGCTCAGAGGGGTGCGACAGGAGGATGTAATATCTCAGAAACTAGTCACCAACGCGTTGGAGGACATCTTTAAGACGTTGGACTGGACTAGACAGGGTATCACTATTAACGGCAAATACATCTCACACCTTCGGTTTGCCGATGACATCGTCATAATGGCAGAGACACTGGAACAGTTAGACCAGATGCTGCACAGCCTAAGTGGAGCCTAAGTGGTGGCTTCTCGGCGGGTTGGCCTCGGCATGAATTTGGATAAGACGAAAGTCATGTGCAATTCTCACGTCTTGCCGAGTCCGAGAAGCGACCCTTCAATGTGGATTCACATTGTAGGGTCGCTTCTCGAAGTTGTGAAGGAGTATGTTTACCTAGGGCAAGACATCCAGCTCGGTAGACACAACTTTGAGAAAGAAGCCGACAGATCCAGTTGGATTGGGCAGCGTTTGGGAAACTACGTCAAGTCTTTTCGTCGCCTATTCCGCAATGCTTGAAGACTAATGTCTTCAACCAGTGCATCCTGCCCGTGATGACATACGGTGCCGAAACGTGGACACTGACAGCTGTCAGTACAAGCCCAGCAAGCGAGCCCAGCTGGGCTGATCCACAAATGTAAGGCCGCTCAGCGGGCTATGCTCGGAGTTTCTTTGAAGGATAAAATCAGGAATGAATTTATCCGGAAAAGTACCCGAATTACCGACATAGCTTGTAGAGTGATCAAGCTGAGGTGGCAGTTGGCTAGCCATGTTTGTCGAAGGACCGATGGATGGTGGAGCAGACGATTTCTGGAATGGAGACCGCGTATCGGCAAACGTAGTGTGGGACGCCCCCCAGCTAGATGGACCGATGACCTTAAAAGGTGGCTGGGATATACTGGATGCGGAAGGCGGAAGACAGAGTGTTGTGGTGCAGTCTGGGAGAGGCCTATGTCCAACAGTGGACTGCAATAGGCTGAGTTAATTGACCAAAGAGAGGACATTTGGGTAGGCCGCATAAAGTACTCAAACTGCCAGATTAACATTAAAAACTAACTGAGAAAGAGATGAAACACAAAAACAAAACAATGTCTATACAGTCTTGGAATTGCTGTAAATTAGGCACCCAGATGCGATAGACAGCAATACCAAGATTGTACAAAAATTGCCAAGAATTTGCAATTTAGTGGGTCGTGTAAGACAATTGTTAGAGCACCGTAAGTCAATTCGGTTAAAATTTCTTCTTTGCTGTTCTTCAAATCTGCTATGATATGAGTAAACGACTTTGTACTGTATATTAAAAAGAAAAGTATCTATAAGGTTTTGAACAAATAAATTTGTCACAAACGTGTTTATTCGAGACAAAACAAACGACATGAAAATTTACCTCATTTTGAAAATCGGAAGATTCTATATTATAATAATACCTGTATGTTACTTATATTATATTTGTTGTGTAATTATTATACTATCAACATTTTTTTTTTTTGTCAGCTCTTAACGTCTCACTGCTGGGCAAAGGCCTCCCTACTCTCTTTCCACCTCTCTCTGTCCAAAGCTGACAAGGACCAAGCTTTATTAAAGGAGTCCAGCTCATCCTGCCATCTTCGTCTGTGCCCGCCGCGATGTCGTTTGCCATTGAGCGGGACCCACTGGGTCGTAAGTTTGGCCCATTGATCGTCTAACATACGGCAGATGTGTCCAGCCCAATTCCATTTAAACGTGGCAGCTTTCCGAGTGACATCAGTAAGTTTCGTAATGGAACGGATTGTTGTATTCTTGACCCGGTCCACAAGTTTCATACCCAGAATACTCCGTTCCATAGCTCTCTGGCAAACCTCAAGCGTGGACCTCTGCTGAATTGTCAAAAACCATGTTTGAAAATCATATGTGAGAATGGGAAGAATACATACGTCCATGAGTCTTCTCTTGAGTGATAGAGGAAGGTCGCCTTTCATTAAATCTTTCATGGCCCAATCGCTCTTCCAGGTATTTTCGGTAAGTCTTACAACTTCTTTATTTTGTCTTGCCTGGAAAGAGACTACTTGGCCGCGATAGAGATACTCATCAACATATTCAACCTCCCCACCCACCAAGGTGATCCTTAGATGCACGCTATTCGTCATCAACTTTGTCTTTAACATGTTCATTTGAAGTCCGACCTCTAGGCTTGCCGTGCTAAGATCTTCTAGCATCTGAGTCAACTCGGAAACGGAAGATGGTAAAACGGAGATTGGATAATCTCCCATGTGCAACCATAATGCCCCTCTCAGCCCAGCCTGCTGCCAGCTTTCTGAAGATTTCTTCTAGTACGGCCGTGAATAATTTCGGAGACAGCGTACTTATTTTTCATTTCGTCGTATAAACTTGAACGTGCAAAGACCAATGACAATGACTGTGTGAATAATACGGGAGCCGAGTAGGCCGTCCGACGACCAGGCGAGTGCCAACTGTCGCGCGTGTTTTTATGAAGATATTATGTTTTAGGTATGATAATTTAGTGAGTACACACTAAAATGTAATTAACAGGCTTAAGGTGATTTATCGAGGTAGGCACTGCAATGCACGCCACTGCTCAAAAAGAACTCGTAAAATTATAACCTGACCTCATTAAATTTATCGCCTTATATTTCGTCATAAAATCTCCAAATCAATGATCTTTTGCGCCGTAATGGTAACTCCGTGCATGTGATATGACAAACAAAACAAATGCCAAGTACTTGAAGTGCGCGGGGAACGGCGGCGGTTTGTGAGGGGCGACGTCAAGGTAATATTTCCCATTTCCAAAAGGGGCTGAATGTAAATTATTCCTACCGCTTGCTCGCCGGCCGCAAGTTGCGACTTGCGAGCAAGTTTAAACCTGTTTTCGCGTCCAATACCTGCGTCAACTAAACCGCAGAGGACATGTATTTGGAAAACACTTACGACAAGCCTTTTGTAATTGTAAACATCACTTTACTGTCGCAGACGTTAAAACATCTTTCATCGATCAATAATAATAATAGCAATATAAAATTGAACCTAAGAGTTTTATCAAAACCTGGAACATCACATTTTTCGAGTGTTTGTCGTCGCTTAGTGAAAAATATCTGTAGACAATGTTCTTCTTACGGCCCATGATTTAAGAGAAATTGTCAAAACTCAAACTATACGAATTAAAATCAGATACGAGTTAAGTAATGTAAATAAACACGGCGAAATGATACGTTGCCATACTGCGCTCGGAAAATTGTAGAAGGGATGCGTTGCGTTTGCATCGCCGGCTCGCCGCACCGCACGTAGCCCAAGGTCATGAAGCTTGCAACGTCGCGTATCGAAATGAATAACGTTATTATATCGTTATACTAATAACGATATCTTGATAGTATCGTTATTGAACAATGTAAGATTTCGTTCCGTTTGTCTGTATCGTTATTTCCAAGGAGTGAATTTTGTTACGATACTAGTGGAACGGTACAAATTATCGGTACTGGAACTACGCGTAACGTTATTTTGAGAAACGTTTCAAGTCCCTGGTTTTGTGTCTCGCACTTCTCATCGTTTCGTACTTATCAATATTGCGTTTTATCATCATTACCGCTTCAAGTATGTATAATGAAGGTAGGGTTAATATGTTCAATCTTTTGAAAGCTGGTCTACATGAATCAGTCTGTCTTAGTCCGCATATGCTTCTAATGCATTTTTTTTGTGCTTTTAGAGCACACTCTCTGTTCGTTGAATTACCCCAGAACAGGATACCATATTTTAGTGTGGCGCCTACATATGCATGGTAAACACTCAGTAAAGTACTCTCATTTGTAACTTTTCTTAACATGTATAGGGCATATGAAAACTGATTTAGTTTTTTACAAACATGGTCAACCTGTATTTTCCAGTTTAGTCCAGAGTCAATATGTATACCAAGAAATTTGGTGGTCTTTACTTCTTTTACAGTTTCACCTTTGTATTTTATGTTTAGGTTCTTTGGACTTTTGTTTATATTAGCAAAGGAAATATAGCATGTTTTTTCTATGTTAATTTTAAGATTGTTTACGTTTAACCAATTTACGATGCATTCTAGGGAATTGTTCACATTACTTTCGTATTTATCTTGATCCTCGTCAGTGAAAATAGCTGTACTGTCATCTGCAAACAATATCAAATCGTGGTCCATGGCTTTTGGAAGGTCATTAATATACACTCGGCGTCACAAAAATCGCACCTCTTCGAAAATAAGTTTAAAACATGTCCCGCCAGTAACGAATACATTAAACCTTATTAATATTGGTATCAATTGAAAGTATGTTTAACGACCTTTAAATTAACAACAGTTAGAATTCCTAAATACAACAGATCTCATTAGCACGTAACGTTAAAAAAATGTTGTCAAAATACGCATTACAACGGCCACTAATTGCACCTCCCTACAAGGGTATAAAACGGGCGACCCGGGTTAAATGTGAGTCATTCGCTATTCAACCTTTAAAGTGAACACACGTGAACAGCTACAGCAAGAAAAATACCCCAGAAGATGGATACCACTGCAGATGAAGCCGCTCAAGTCATTGCACTACTGCAATCAGGGATGCGGCAATGTGATGTTGCTCGGCAACTGAACTTGAGTCGTTTTGCCGTTCGACGAGTGTTCCAACGCTTCCAAGAGACTGGTGGCTATATCCGAAGACGTGGATCTGGAAGACAACGGTGCACATCCGAAAGAGACGATCGCTTCATTGTTTCGACGTCTTTACGTAATCGGTTCTCCAATGCTGTTGAGCTGCAACAACAACTGCGATCAGCTCGCAGAACTTCTGTAAGCGTCTCCACGATTAGAAGAAGAATGCGGGAGAAGAAAATTGCAGCTCATAGGGCTGCCACAGGGCCAAAATTAACTGCACAGCATAGGAGAGACCGGTTGCAATTTGCCCGTGACCATGTGGATTGGACAATAGACCAATGGAGGGCTGTGCTCTTCTCGGATGAGACGAGGGTGTGTCTTTTCTACAACGACAGGCGTCGAAGAGTGTATAGGAGGCAAGGGGAACGATTCGCGCAAGCCTGTATTCAAGAGACAGTGGAATACGGGGGTGGCTCGTGCATGTTCTGGGGCGGCATGTCAATCGAGGGTAAAACGAACCTTGTGTGCGTTTCTCGGGCTGGAAGTGCTCGCGGGCAAGGGTCGCTGACTGCTGCTCGGTACATAACAGAGATCTTAGAGGAGCAGGTTGTCCCTTATGCTGGTTTTGTTGGCAGTGGGTTCACGTTAATGCACGATAACGCCCGCTGTCACACCGCTTTAATTGTAAGACTACCTGCAAGAAGTTGGAATCCCTGTTATGCGCTGGCCGGCGCGAAGTCCAGACCTGAACCCTATTGAGCATCTTTGGGATGAACTGAAACGGCGAGTACGGGCACGTGATCCTGCCCCTACCACTCTCCAAGACCTCCAAGATGCCGTCGTTGCAGAATGGGACAACATTCCTCAAGAGACTGTTACATTAATTCGGTCCATGAGAGGACGCATGGAAGCAGTCATCAGGGCTAGAGGGGGTAACACTAGGTTTTAAGTTGTTTTTAAGGACTTCTTTGTAATTTTTGCTGATAAAATAAAATTTAACTTTTTAATCATTTGCATTTGCTTGCTTTTTTTTATTCCCTGGTAAACAAAAAACCAAATCCATTGATTTATTCTGAAATTTAAATGAATTGCCTTTCTAATGATACCTTACAGTCATATGTCTACCATTGATTAATAGGGTTAAAATGACTTTGAAGGGAATTCTTAAAGAGGTGCGATTTTTGTGACGCCGAGTGTATATTATGAACAAAAGTGGACCAAGAATACTTCCTTGAGGCACCCCATACTTAACTGTTTTTAATAATAATAATAAATAATAATAAATCATTTATTTCAAGTAACAAGACTCATAATAATAATTGGGCACGAACATAGCAGGACAAGCACACACAGTCACATTGATTAAAATTACATACAATTACAATTCAATAAAAATAAAATGTTAATAAAATGAGCATAAAAATAAAATATCATTGGTTACAATCTACGCGTGCTACGTGTCGCTTAGAACAATGAGACACTATAGCACAATCGAGCCTTTCCGCGAGCGCGGTTAGCATGCTGTTGGGGCTCCCCCGCACGCGCCGCACCAGCGAGGTGCTACGCTTGCGCATTGTTGCGTAGAAACAATCTACGCGGGCTTCCGCAAACATCGTTGATGCGCTACAATAGCGGGGGAGCCCCATCATCATCCTGAACGCGTTATTAAACTGGACACGAAGGGCGCTGTAGGATTTTTGCGTGTAGTCGGTCCATAGACTACATGTATACAGCGTGGTGCAGTAGGCTCTAAAAAGAGTTATTTTAACTGCTGTTGAGCACCGAGCAAACCTACGGATGACCATGTTCGCTCTGACCGCCAGCGCCCTTCGCTCCCGTTCAATATCCTTATCGTCTTTTAGGGTAGGTGTCATTAGATGGCCTAAGTACTTAAACTCGTCTACCCTTTCTAACGGTAACCCATTCAGTGTAATTGGTGGCATAGATATTACTTTTCTGGGTCCACCCTGGAAAACCATACACTGACTCTTCTTTACATTATACAGCAGTCCATGATAAGCTGCATAGTCCTCACAGATACTAATCAGCCGTCTAAGTCCGCAGACCGAGGCGCTCAGTAGTGCCATATCGTCAGCATAACTGAAGTTATTAAAACAGACGCCATCTATGTGACATCCTATATGTTGCCCGCTGAGCGCCTCGATCAGCCCATTGATGTACAGGTTAAAAATGGAGGGAGAGCTCAACCCTCCCTGCCTCACCCCACATTCCAACCTATACGGGTCCGACAAAGTGCCTGCCCACTTCACGTTGTTCACCTGGTTCCCATACCAATACTTAAAGATGTTGATAATTTCGTTCGGTATATGGGAAGATCTCATTTTATTCCACAAGATATCATATGAAACCAGGTCAAAGGCTTTGGAAAGGTCGAGGAAGCAAGCGTACACGGATGTTTTTCTCTCAGTATAGTATTTAACAGCACTCTTAAAACACAATATTGCGGTTTCTGTAGACAATCCCGGACGAAACCCGAACTGATTATCGTGTAACTTTAGGTATTTATTTAGTTGTGTGTTAAGAATGCTGTCAAACACCTTTGCAACGATTGCTGCCAAAGAAATAGGTCTATAGTTTGACATATCCGACAAATCTCCATTTTTGTTTTTTACTACCGGCACTACGACAGTCCGCATCATGTCTGTAGGTAGGTAAGAGTGTGAGATGCAAAGGTTATACAACAAAGCTAACACTCTACACATATGCGGCCCAGCGTGCTGTACATGTTCCACACTTAATCCGTCATGACCAGGGGATTTGCCGTTACAAATCGACTTTACGACGTTTTTGGCTTAGACTGAAACGTTTGTTTACTTTTTGTTTCATTTGATATTCTTGTAATTTGAGTTATTTGAATCCTATTTTTGAGATATGATTTTATTAGATTGTCTATTTATTTATTATAAGAATACGCAAGTTTTTTGTTTTTTTAATATGATGGTTCGCAGATCTACCTAGTAGGTTGTCGGCTGCTTTACTGGACTTACCTGTGGCTATTTAAATAATTGAGGGCACCTACCCAGGGTTTTAAACTGGAAACTAAGCGACTACACGCTAAGGTCCATATCCCACAGGTAGTACGCCTGTGGGGTATGGACCTCGGCTTAGGGCGTCGCTGGAAGACGGACTGGATCGAAATGATGGGATACGCACGCTTTTTATAGGTCCGTAAAAAACGGAACCCTTAAAGGATCACTTTGTTGTTCGTCCGTTCATCTGTCTGTCTGTCAATACCCTTTATCACGGGAACGCGTGGAGGTTTCGAGTTGAAATTAAAACGATAAACTCAGGTCTTGAAGCTGCGAAAAAATCAAACTTCTAAGTTAACGTAAAAAAAGATATGGCCGTTTATGCCGCAAAAAACGTATATTTCGACACTCTCGAGGGAATCAAAATAGTACAATCAAATTTTCCGTTGACCTAGAACTATGACTAGGTACATACAAATGTATAGGGAAAAATCTGAAAACTGTACATTTGTAACTAAATCAGGGTCTTTATGCAGGAACGGCGCGCGGCGGTCCAAATGTTTTAATAATATGTACAGAACACGCGGTGGGCGAGTCCGACTCCCACTTGTCCGGTTTTTTTTTTTTGGACTTTCTTGATCTTGTTATTTGATTTTTTAACTATTAGCCAAAATGAGTGAATTTAACGAAGACATTCGGAAGTCTGTCTGTCTGAGGCAACATAGCTCCCGAAAGGATGAACCGATTTACATTTTTTTTTGGTTTGAAAGGTGAATTCGTCGGGGGTGTTCTTAGACATATTTCATCAAAATCGGTTCAGCCGTTTGAAGATTCATACATCGCTCTTTTCTGATTGATGAAGGGATTTGAGCATCTTCCACGGGTCTGATGAACTCGAAATTTGGTATTCCATTACTTCAATGCTATTAGACGAAAAAGTAACATTGAAATGATGCTGGAGCAACACCTGGAATTTCCTGGATACCCAAGTTACTTGCCAACAAACAGCAGAAGTATCGTGTTTGGGCTCATTGAAAAGGTCTCAATGAATAGGTTATGGATACATGGTGATCAGGACGAGGATTTAAACTTCACTGTGGGAAACATAACCAACGCTGCGCAGATTTAAGCGAGACATTCAGTTTAAAAAGCAGGAAATAAAAGTTAAATTAATAATTTAAAAATTCCCGACACAAACAAAAAGTAAAAAATATATATTTATTTGCCATATAAGTTGTGGGTAATATTTTGATCAAGGCATTGTCAAGTCGGGGGACGGCGAATGAAAAGGCTAGGTCTCTTCTGTTTGGCGTTTAAAAAGCCAATAAATTATTTTCACTTTTCATGCTCTAAAAGTACGCCAATATACCCTACGAAACGGGACTAAAGTGACCACTTTAATCGTTATGGAGTGAAAAGTAATTCGTTTTTTAATTTCCTTCATGTGATATAGACAAACTCAAACAGCCAGTAAATATACTATTATCTGTGGGGTGTGGACCATCTTCATTGTGAAAATGTTGAGAGTTTTAGTTCCATGGTTTTTCCAAGGTGGTGCCATGTGTTTTAAATTGTTAATCTCTGACTGGTTTAGAAGAATAAACTGACCGCGAAACTTTCAGTATTTTTGTCGAGTATAAAGTTCGGTTTTAAATAAAATTAAGAATGTCCAGTGATGACAGTGAAGAGTTTGCCCTCGAGCAAAGAGCAAAAGACACAATAGATAATCTTTTGCCTCCAAAATATAAACTTACGAAAGTGTAATGGACTGGAGGAATAATAAACATATAAATTCTTTCACAGAAAGCGTCTTTTTGGCATATTTTGATGAATTGTCAAAAAAATATCACCCATCGTCGTTGTGGAGTACGTATTCTATGTTAAAATCGACAATGAATATGAAGCATGAAGTGCACATGAAGACATTCACAAATATATTTGTTAAATGTTTGTGTACTAAATTGACTATTTTTCTCGCACTCAAAGTGAAAAGTACAGTTTGCACCTCGAGACTAAACGCCAACTTAATATACCCTCGGTTTCATTGACTCCCCCGCACGCTCGGGGGTCAAACCACCTCTGGTATATTATGCCTTCGTTTAGTCCCTAGATATAAAATGTTCAATTTTTTACTTGTTAGTTTTGTTTGTGTCGGGGGTTTTTAATTCACTTAGGGGTTGCGAAAAATCAAAAACGAGAGCGCATAGAGGGGTTAGTTTTTGTTCGCTCGATATTTTTCTTCACGTTTCGTTCCTGGGGGTCTACTCTCTAAGCACGAAATCCGTAGCTTCGACCGATGTTACGGGCGTTTCCTACTCCGTATCACCTACGGACATAAGATTGGTTTGGGGCCCGAAGTTAAAATGTATGGCAACACGATTTAACAGCCTCCTCCTCCCGCATCCTTACTCCCGATGTGTTTTTGCACGCCCGAAAATGCTAATAAATCGGGGTAGGGTTCATTCATAAATATCGAACCATTTTCGGACGGGCCCGTATATTCGACGATGGACTTAGAGAGTCGCCTCCCTGACGCGGTCGTCTTGCTTTGTGAGCTTTGAAGTCAGCTTCTAGTTTAACCAGATGCAGCTGAACGCCAGAATGGGTTTTATTGAATCATTGATTAAATTAAATATTGTTTTGATGATCAATGATGTTTATTTCTGTATGTTGGTTTAAAAACAAACACTTACATGTCTAAAATATTTAAAAAAAACTAGAATCCAGTTTACTAAATGTAATTAATACAACCAGCTCCCTTCCTTCTTGAAGTCAAAAAATCAAAATCAAAATATTTTTATTTCATATAAACCTGCATGGGCGGGCACTTATGAAACGTCAGAAGCTAGGTGCACGGTTCCAAAATGTTGTTTCCTATGGAGAAGAGCCGGCAAGAAACTCCACGGTTACTCTTTAAAAAATGATTGGCTTTAACAAGTTTTCAGAGATAAAATGTATGGGAGGACAGTGCAGGCCTGTCAATAAGTACCAGGTACTTAGACGAATACACAATAGAAAATCGTCTACAAATCTACAGTTTGTAAGGCCTACAACATTCTCCCATTCACAATATGTAAAATAATCTACATAAATAAAATTAACCTAAAACATAGTGACATGATTAACATGACAATCACTAAAAAATAGTTGATATTAAAATTGATGTATAATGTCAATTAATGACGAGAATATTATGTCAGCATTGTAAAAATAAAAAGAATAAAAAAGAACATTGAGAGCAGTTAATAGACTTTCACATAGTTATGCTGTTAATGAGGTACCAGGAAAGCCACTTGTGCAGAAGGAATTAATGCCAAACTTCCCTGTCTTCAACGTAGTCTTTTATCTTATAATATGCTTTTTTGATAAGGATACGTTTGATGTGCGTTTTAAACTTTCCATCGGCATCGCTAAGTTCTGTAACTGACTTTGGCAACTTGTTATAGAAGCGGATACTGTATATTAGAAATGACTTGCTAGTTTTAGTCAATCTAAATTTTGGAATCACAATTTCATCTTTACTACGTGTATTCAGATTATGGTAATCGCACCGTTTTTTGAAAAGGCCTAAGTTTTTGCGAACATACAAGATATTTTCTAGGATGTAAAGACACGGCAGAGTTAGAATATCAATTTCGCTGAATTTGTTTCTATGAGACTCGCGAGGCCCCATTTTATAGATCTCGCGGATTGCCCTCTTTTGTAAAATGAAAATTGAATCTACATCAACTGCCGATCCCCACAACAGAACGCCATAAGACATAATACTGTGAAAATAAGCAAAGTAAACTAACCTAGCTGTGGCTACATCCGTCAACTGCCTTATCTTTCTTACTGCGTAACCAGCTGAGCTTAATCTACTTGAAAGAGCTCTAATGTGAGCACCCCATTGCAATTTTGAATCTAAAGTAATTCCCAGAAATACAGTTTCCGAAATAGCATCTAGTTTCTTGCCATCAAGTTTTAAGTTTAGACCTACTTGGGGTACATTTGGTAACGAGAACTTAAGACATTTAGTTTTGTTCGCATTGAGTAAAAATAATTAGCGGCAAACCATTTCGAAAGAACAGCTAGACTATCATTGACATGTAAGACATCTGTATCTTTTCTGACTATTCTAAAAATAAGAGAAGTGTCATCAGCGAATAAAATTATATCCGAGAAGTTAGCCATCCGGCTTACCGGATTATACCGGAGTTTATATTAATGACCTTCCTTAGAAGGTCATTAATATAAACTAGAAATAAAAAAGGGCCAAGATTTGAACCGCCCCATTAACGTTTACTTTTTGCTGCCTGTTTGATAAATAGGAAAGTACAAGATCAGCAGCCTGATCCGAATGCCAATCGCGTCCTGGGAATTCTGCCAGGAGTCCAAAATGTGACTGATGAGTTTTACTCCTGCGTCAGTCGTTGACCTACCTTTCGTGAAACTAAACTGTCGACTATGTAAAATCCCATTTCAGTTAAAATGCGACAACATCTGGTCTAGCATGATTTTTTCATACATTTTGCTCAATGCTGGAAGCACAGATATAGGTCTATAATTAGAGGGATCACTCTTACTACCCGATTTGAAAATTGGTACTACTTTACTATGTTTCATTAGGTCAGGAAACGTACCGCTGTCTAAGCATTGATTAAATATGCCTGTTAGGACAGGGGCAATTGTGTAAATGATATTTTCGAGAACCTTAACGGAAATCCCCCAAAGTCTTCAGTGTTTTTTATGTTAAAACTTTTAAATGCTGTTTTAAGTAGACGGTAAAACATTGAAATAAATAATTGCATTGAACGATCGCTTGTAGTGCGGCGAGTCAAGTCAGCCGTGCGAGAGACTGGACACGTACATGGCGGATCTGTACGCGGGCCGGGCCACGCGCGGCGGGGCTGACCTCGCCGAGCAACTGGCACTGGCGCATGCGCAGCTCATGTACGAGCGCTGGCGTCGCGACGCGCACGCCGAGCGCAACCGGCGCCTGCTGGGCCGGTGTCGGCACATGCGCGCGCTCGAGCTGCAGAACGCGGCGCTGCACGAGCGTCTGCGCGCGGCCATGCGCGAGCGCGACGAGCTGCGCCAGCTGCCGCCCGCGCCTCCCGCGCCCGAGGTCGCGCCCGCCTGCGCCGCGCTGGAGGCCGAGCTGGCCGGCGAGCGCGCCGCGCGTCTGCGGGCCGAGGCCGCGCTGCGCGAGGCGGAGGCGCAGCGCGCGCTGGACGCGGCCGAGCTGCAGCGCACGCGCGGCGAGTCGTTCGAGGCGGCGCGCCACGTGGAGGCGCTGGCACGCGCCGCGCTGGCGGCCGAGCGGCGCGCCGAGCACGTGCGGCGACTGCGGCGCGAGCTGCTCGTGCTGGCCGAGCGCGAGGCAAGACTGAGCGCGGCAGCGCGCGGGGCGACAGCTAGCGCGGCGCCCACCGACGAGCGCACGCTGCGGGCGGCATGCGCGCGCGCCGAGGCGGAGGCGGAGGCCAGCGCGGCGCGCGCGGAGGCGGCGACGGCGCGCGCGCACGAGCTGGAGACGGCGCTGGCGGCGCGCGACGCCATGGTGGCGGAGCTGAAGCGCGCCACGCGCCACGCGGCCGAGGAGGGCGCGGCGCGCCTGCGTGCGCTGCGCGACAAGTACTCGGCATTGCTGCGCGTGGTGCGCGCGGGCGAGGCGCGCCAGCTGGAGCGGTTGGCGGCGCCGGGGGGCGCGCGGGCCGGGGGCGCGCGCGAAGGGGGCGCGGGGGGCGGGGGCGCGCGCGACGGGGGCGCGGGTAGCGCGGCGCGGGGCGACGCGCACAGCTAATCGTATGCGGCGTGCGAGGGGCGCCTCGCGGGACTGGCCAGCGACAGTGCGGTGTCGCGAATGTTCGGGAGTGAGCCGAGGAGGACCTCGCCGACGTGACTTGTGAGAGCAGTGATGAAGTAAAATATCTTGTGTCGGCTGTCCGTCGTGGACGTGGCCGGCGAAGGACTTGTCCGAGAATAAGGTGTTTTAGACAAAATATCATTGCATACATTATCATATCTTGTCTGTACACAAAAGGGAACATTCGCCTACTAGGAGTCAGCCGATGCGACAAGTGGTGACGCAGTGCGACGTGTGTGCGGGCGCGGGAGTGACGCGAGCGTGACGCCTCGCTCGTGGGTAGTTTGAAGTCTCGTAATATTATGTATTGCATACTGATGTAACGCTTGTCATATTTAGTTTTCAATGTACTCATCGACGACTATGA
Organism: Polymixis flavicincta; assembly: GCA_949987655.1. Classification (NCBI taxonomy): domain Eukaryota; kingdom Metazoa; phylum Arthropoda; class Insecta; order Lepidoptera; family Noctuidae; genus Polymixis; species Polymixis flavicincta. The sequence goes on along the minus strand of OX465172.1, from coordinate 2,194,390 downwards.
TTCTTATTCTATCTACATGTAATGTTTACTGGGAATAAATGAAAACAGATTTTCGTTCAAATTAGTCTTTATCTTTATCATTAAAATCCACGAGCGGATATCGCATAATAATACGTCATACATAGTATATTTGGTACAAAATTCACAACAAAGTATAATATAAATAGTTAAAATATCAACAAACTCTTATTTACAATGTACAAAATATACAAATACGTACAAAAGAATCAACAACATAAGACTACGATATGATATTTGGTGTGTGAGGGTGCGGCCGGGCGGTCAGGGCAGCGGCTCCACGTAGTTCTCGGGCACGAGGCCGGTCTTGCCGTTGAGCGTGCCGCGCAGCCAGCCCGGCTCGCCCGACGCCGCCACGTTGGTGATGATCTGGTTGGGCTCGAACGACAACTCGCCCTCGCTCTCGCCCAGGCACGCGTACAGCGTGCGCACGCGCGTGCAGCGCACGGCGCCGGCCGGGCCTGTGGGGCCTGCCGGGCCTGCCGGGCCGGGCGGGCCGCGCGGCGGCGGCGAGGCGCTGTGCGACGACACGGACTCGGCCGACGAGCTGCTGGAGCGGGCCGCGCCGCCGAAGTGCTGCAGCAGCTGGTGGTGGTGCGGCGAGTAGCGCGCGCCCACGCCCACCATGCGCTCGCAGCCGCCCACGCCCACCATGCGCTCGCAGCCGCCCACGCTCACGCCCAAGCGCTCCACCACGCCCTGCAAAACGCCGCACGCTCGTTAGGAACACGTCACTTTCGGCTTCGGTTATCTTAGAACTAGAGTACTTATCGAGACGAATCAAGCGAGACCAAACTCGATGGTAGTGCGCGTTTTATTTTTCCTATGGCCACCTCTCGGTTCCATCATCAGATCAGCTCCCATGTCATAATAATATTGTATTGTCATTCGATCTACATATGCATGCGAAATTTCAGCTCAATCGGAAAGCGGGAAGTGGGTCAAATTTAACTTGCAAGATTTGATTACAGGCAGACTCTGGGACAAGTGAAATTAAATAACAGCTTGTAGAAACAAAATTAATTTAATGATATCTTTCTTGGGTCAAAGTTATCTTTATCGTGTTTAGATATTAATACACGAGACGTAGTGACGTCTGCTGAGTTCCACTAGCTAACTTAATTTGACCCTGGTATACATACACAAGGTTGAGTGATCGGGTTGAGATGAGATATGACAACATTGATAGGTTAATACAAGATACATTTTTAACAAGTGCGCAAACTGTAACCATGAATAGGGTATTTTCCAATTTATTAAAAACTATTCTAATTTGAAGATTGTGACGAAATATGTAACAGAAAAATAAAAGTAAATTTATTTTATATCCATTTTATCAATTAAAAACGATTTAAACCAAATTTATTTTTCGTTGTTTTGAATTTACCGCCTAAACGCTCCTTACGATAACTTTTTATCACGTAACGTCAACTTTGTGTAAACTAAAGTAGTTAGTAAGTAAACAAGTGAGTGTAGTGTTTATAATTAACAAGATTTTTTATGGATAGAAAGTGAAATCAGTGGTGTGCGGTGCCTCTGTGCACAAATACTTCTAGAATTGCTTCAAACTAAGATTTGTACTGGTGCTGTTTACACAAAGCTGACGTCACGATGTCACGTGATAAAAAGTCATCGTAAGGAGCGTTTTGGCGGTAAATTCAAAACAACGAAAAAGAAATTTGATTTTAATCGTTTTTATTGGAGAAAATGGATATAAATAAATTTATTTTTATTTTAAATATATCGTCTAAATCTTCAAATTAAAATAGTTTTTATCAAATTGGAAAATACCCTATTCAGCATTTAATTCTAGACCCCCAGCCCAGAAATTAAATTACAGTTTGCGCACTGGTTAAAAACTTATCCTGTTTACATATGTATAAGGATCGTCGCAGGTAGTGTTCTGTAGGTTCTGCCTACCCCCATGGGAAAAAAGTGTGAGTTTATATATGAGGAAACTGTCGAAAAAAATATAGATACTTACAATATCATTGCGCATAGAGATCGGTACCGACGTGGGCGAAGTTCTGCAACAAACAAAATCAGCTCGTAAGTCTACGATAGCATAAGATACAACACAACTTACATTATTTTATCTACAATCAACATTGTAATCGTATATCAAATAAATTGAGCGCATATACACTTGTATACTTCAACTACCAGCTGTTATTAATTGACAGCTCCGCAAGAATTCATTGTAACGTATCTAACCTGGGCAACAAATAAGATTGTACGACAAAATGTACCACAATAAGTACATATTTTAAAACGAGCTACATAGATTTTTCGACAATAATAATAATAATATTTTATTTGTTTTTAGTAAACAGGTTGTTTTTTAAGTCAAATTCACAACATTTCTTCGATTAGACCTGTAGAAGGCGCTTTTGATATTGAATAATTACAAAAAAAACGATACCTACACACAAGTTATAAAAAGTAAACAGAACTATTTAGAAAAGAAATATAAATAAAGTTACTATTATTGTACGTCATAACATCAACTGCCGATTGAGTGAAATGGTAATCAAATTAATTGGAAGAATGTTGAACTACGAGTGTCAGAGTATCCTCAAGCTGCTCGCTCACTGCTTCGCCAGCAGTGAGCGAGGATGCGCAGCGAGCAAGTGCAATTAACAAATAACATCACTCGTTTTCAAAGTTTGAGCTAAGTTAGGGTTGTTATGGCTTAGTTTTACGCACATTCTCCGATGCGCATCTTCGCACAGCCCTGTGGAAACGCACCCTTAGGAGGAGCGCATATGATAGCTACATAGCTGACGAGGTGTTCGTCAGCAGGTCACCATCTACACCCACTCGAATATGAACAGTGGAACTAATAAAGAAGAGACACCAACCCAGCAATCACGAACCCGGACAGACAGATGATCATTTTGCACAGAGAATGATAACAACACAGCACTAGCACGAGTATCGATGGCGCGGAGCCGCGTCCGTCACGTGTGATGCCAGCGGCTGCGGACACGGCAGTGAGCAGCCCGGGCGCGCGCGCGCTATATACGCGGCCGGCGGCAGATGTGCGCCTGCGCAGTGCACACCTGCCGCATGCCCGACACCACCTCATTGATTTCCAAGCGAATCCCTTACACTTTACGAGCCAACTCATTTTATTGTAAAGAACAAAGGCTAGTAGCGCATCTCATCTCATAGATTCGAATATAAGTCTCAATGTTAGGATCAACACAAACTGCTCGTTGATAAATTTAGTCCGGGCACTTCAGATTTAGGTAAGTTAACACAGTTATGACGCGGCGAAACTCCGATCTTGATGATTTTTTTACATGCTTTTATTTAACTTGCAATGTATGTATGTTTGTATAAAATAAAAAATTGAGTTACAATAGTCCACCCGGTGGACTATTGTAACTCAATTTTTTTTTTTTTTTTTTTTTTTTAAACCTAAAAAAATGTTAGAAAAAAAGTTAAAAATGCTATACTCTGATTTTTATAGCTGGAGTAAAATGTGACAGCCTATAGCTTAACTATCATGTTGACAAAAATAGTCGACCGCAGCTGTCATTTATTCCAGCTAAGTTTAGGTATCGATGTTCGGTGGTTCGCGCTTAAATGCGTTGCCTGACACTCAATCGACGAAACTGTACTTTAACTAGAAATAGACAAGTTCTTTATAATTAAGTTATCAATATCGCAATGACACATTCCTCCATGCGTCAAAATTGAGAGATATGTCATTCCATAAACAAAGTATAAAAAGCGGTCGAGCGCTTTCGGCTGATCTACTCAGTAGAATGACAGCTCACTTCACCTGAATTTTCACGTTGGGATTTTTGCAGAATAAACCTGCATGTATGGTTAAGTAGTAACGGTAGTCGATAGCTGGCCCGGGCACTGAGCGCATGCCCGACTGTCAATATATCAGGTCTAAAAAGGTCACTTTGCAGAATCATAAAAGGACCATATTATGAATCATATTAAAAAAATCGTAAAATGGTCACAAACTGACAATTCATAATATTAACTGCGTACAAATCATATCACGTACTTAATTCATCTAATTTTCCATCAATTCATAATAATACCTATGATGCTTTTATGATTCTGCTAAAGTGGCCTGTTTAGACCCCCTGAGCGGTGTAGACAGTACAGTGCGCGATGCAGCCCGTCGCGCGGTGCAGGTGGCAGGTGAACATTCCGCGCACGCGCAGCTGCCGCCGCCCTGCATTCTTATCTCTCGTAAGGTTTCGGACAGCCGGCGCGCCCGCCTCCCCTGCCCCGCACGTCCCGCGTGGTGCATCTTGTACGTAGAGTGCAAATAATCGGGGTCACCGCTCAACGTTTCCAAATCTGTGAAGGGCGCTGCCTCGTCACCTGCCCGTCGCGTCGATTAGGTAAAATGCAATAGAACTTGTGAAACGGAAGATGAATTCAATAAGTTAAAGATTCAAACCCGTGTTTGTACAATACGAGCTCCGAGCGATGCGCATTGTATGGCAGCTGTATACATTTTTTGTGCGCCCTCGACATCTGCTGGCGCGATTACAATAAAGGAACATTGAAAAAAAAAAAAAAAACTACTATACTGACAATACAATCTTATAGGGAAGCTGTCCTCAATACTATATACTATTATACTTATAAACTACACCCCCAAAAAAAACTTACTATAATAAACATGGAATAAGGTTATATCAGGTATAACCCAGGTAGGCCTTACAGACTAGATTTGTAGACGATTTTCTATTCTGTATTGACAGGCCTGCACTGTCCTCCCATACCTATTATCACTGTACTTTAAAAACATTGTTAAAGCTCATTATTTTTAAAAGAGTAGTGGAGCGTAACCGTGGAGTTTCTTGCCGGCTCTTCTCCAGCACTTGCACCTAGCTTCTGACGTCTCTTATGTGCCCATGGTTTATGTGAAATGAAATATTTTGATTTGATTTGATTTGAACCATACATTTTCTTTATTATAATATCATTGTTTTTATAGGTTTACATTAAACTTGGAATAACTTTATTCTGTGTTTATTGGTAAGAGGGTTTTTTTTGGAGGGTGGGAAATCGTCAAATTACTTCTTCCGCTCTGGGTGGAGCAGAAGGGGGTGTCAGACTTTTACTGACTAAACCCCACCCGTGTTCCCTCAGTTGCCTGTGCGCGGTATCTCTTTCGAACAACCCGCACCCCTGGCAGATTAGTAAGAGGGTTAGGTTACTACTTATCAAATTAGGTCCAATGATTAACGCAACAAACAGCACCCAAATTGCGTAACACGTTACACTATCACTACCTATCTGATTTATTTTTACGGATGTCATTGCTTCATATCATGGACTTCATACGTTTGAAAAATGTGTCTGCTCAGCAATGTATATAAATAACGCAATTAATATTTTTGAACTGTCAAAATGCAAGCCAATTCTACCCCGCTGATTTCATAAATAAGTATTATGTCCATGTTACAAATTATCAAATAATTCCACTATGTCCTGTTAATTTGCCTAAAACAATGATTGGCGAGCTACTCAGCTGCCCAAGGGTGGTGCCCAAAGGTGGCCCAGCGTTAGCGGCCCCGACTTACCGAGTTGTTGTTCGTGGGTTCGAACCTAGGCAAGCGCTTTACTTTGTGTAGGCAGTTCATTTCATCACCGCAGCTCTTGAAACGGTGAAGGAAAACTTAGTGAGGCAACGGCATTTCGAAGACATGCGACATCAACCAACCCGCGACCCGCGCGCGTGGTGGTTTACGGCCCACTCCCTCTTATAGAGAGGAGGAACTTTATAGGCTGATAACCTAATGATGCGTGTAAATAACGGTCATATTATTATGTCTCAGTTAATAATAATTATTAGAGATGCGCCGAACGTTCGGCCGAATGTTCGTATTCGGTACATTCGGCATATTTTTTCATGTTCGTATTCGGCCGAATATTCGGTTGATTTGCCGAATAATTACCGAATATTTAAATTATTGTTAATGTTTAAAAAATAACATTTTATTCATCAGTAAGGTTATCTAATTACCAAATAAGTGTCGTTTATTCCGAAAGTTTTACATAGTTTTTTGTAAATGAAAGAAACACTACTTTTTGTACCAATTATTTACTGACAAAATAAAACAGATTAAATTTAAATAACATTTCAATCAAATAAACTTCTGTTTTTTTACAAATAATAAATTAAACCAAATTAAATTTCTATGAAATTAACGATTTTAAGAACACTGCTTTGAGTAACAACTTTTCCAGAAAAAAAATTTTTTTTTAGAATATCGTAACGTAACTACTATCTTTAGGAACCATCACAAGTATTAAAATATGTTTATAATCATATTTTTTTTTATAAATGTCTATGTGTGCTAAATAAATTTTATGAAATCAACAATTAAAAAAACCTTAAGTAGCAAATTAATTAATTTGCAACATAAAAACTAGGAATTGTCATAACTATTTGTAGTTTTAGTCTAGTTACGTTTTTTTTAAGTACCTAAATGTTAAATTCTATGAAATCAACAATGGGCAAACGTATCTTCTGTAACAAATTATACTAGCTCAAAACTGAAAAAAAAATACAAATTTGAGGAAACTTTAAGAATCAACATTAGTAGGTAATTGAAGTTTTAATCAAATTAAGTTTTTTGACGAATGCAATGTTAGCAAAATAAAATCTGATTCAGGATTACTATGATGTCCTTTAATAATCATATCGTAAAATTAACATTCTTAAGTAATGATTATTTATCAACAAATTAAAACAATATATTAAATCATTAAAATTTAAGAGTGGTAAATTATGGGCACGCCACGATTGCGGCGGTAAGTCCCCTCTTTGAGGAGTGGTTTGAGAGGCGGCATGGCGTCCTCACCTTCCGCCTGACGCAGGTCCTCACCGGACACGGTTGTTTCGGGAGGTTCCTGTTTCGGATAGGGCGGGAGGAAACGCCCGGGTGCTTCCACTGCGAAGATCGCCCTGAGGACACGGTGGAGCACACGGTGGCGGTCTGCCCAGCTTGGGTGGAGCACCGCCGTGTCCTCGTGGAGGCGATCGGCGGCGGCGATCTCTCGCGTCCGGCCCTGGTCCAGGCCATGGTACGGAGCAAGAGGGCATGGGGAGCCGTCACCTCCTTCAGCGAAGCAGTAATGCTCGCGAAGAGGGAGGCGGCGCACGTGAGGGAGAGGCAGCATATGCGCCCTCGCGACCCCAGCCGCCGCAGGATACGGAGACGCCCTGGGCGTCGGGAATCCCAGGCCGATTTCCGGCCACCGTAGGCATGGGCTTCCGGACGGCGAGTAATGGGTAGCTCGCTGTCCGGTAAGGACCAAGCCCAAGTCGACGGCGCGTTGAGTTCCACGCGCGCCTCAAAGAGATGTCAGCACAAAAAGTGATGGGACCCGCAAGGGTCGATGCCTGCCAGGGGTGCGGGAGAGACACCACAGCCCCTGGCTTAAGGGCTACTGAAGGAACACGGGTGGGTTTTAGTCAGTAAAAGTCTGACACGCCCTCCTGCTCCACCCAGAGCGGGAGAAGTTATTTGATGATTACCCACCCAAAAAAAAAAAAAGATTGGTAAATTATGAGTCAACGATCTATTTCTTTTCTCTTAAAATACAGTGCCTGCTTCCGAGAATAACCATTCACTATACAGGCTTTTACTATGGGACCAAACCAGAAATCACGAAAAAAATCTTCTGTTCCTTACATTTTGATGAGTTATACGAACATAAATGTAAGGAACAGTTTTTTTATTTTTATTGAACCGAATTATTCGGCCGAATATTCGGTTCGGTACATTTTGGACCGAATATTCGGCCGAACATTCGTATTCGGTTGAACCTACATTCGGCGCATCTCTAATAATTATATTATATTATTAATAACTTACGTAACGTACTTAAATTTGTACAAAATGCGAAAGTTACTCAGACTGTCTTTTATCTTTCAAATCAAATCATTTATTTTTGCAAACATGGGTAATTGCTACATAGATGTTTTGCTAAAAAAGTAACTCTCCATATTCTACCGTCTCATGGGCATGCAAATAATATTAAATACCAAAAGTATACAGAAATTCTATTGATTCTATACCGCATAAATATAAATGTAAAATCTTTAGAATACAAAAAAAAAGAGAAACAAGAAATAGAATAGGAATTAACATTAGTGACATTTTTACAGTAATGTCAAAAAACAAACTCTGTCAAAATGTCAATCATAACAAAAAGTGTCAGAATAGGAACATGTATGTCAATCATATTAATAGTTCATCAATCAGTGCAGAGCTTTATCAATAAGGAAGTCGTTTTAACGCCTCAAGTGTGATATTTGACAGTCAGGTAGACTGGAACCTGGAGAACGACTACTTACACACTACTTTTCATTCTGGATGTTTGTAAAAAAAATACACGCAGTGGGCTTAGCACGAGAACCGTAGGGAAGGCTTTTGTCGACAGAAAAGTAGACAAAAATGACGTTTCCGTGTAGACAGTGCTTATCTATAGATAAGCGATTTCTATTCTACGGTAGAGTAGAAATAGAAAGCGTCACGCTACACCTGTAGGTCGTACAAAACAGCTAGGTTTTTTTCAAATAATTCAACCTGTTGGTATATATTCGGAATAATATTTAACCTGCACCTGCAAACGAAGACACAGCGCGGTCGCATTCAAAGGAGGCGAATGCAAGGATACGTCTTCACATATTGCATAAGTAATGACATAATAATCAAACAAATCCCAAATTCAAACAAAACACGCACCCGCTGTCGGACAGAAAAAAAAGAATGCGTGTACGAAGGAACGTGCACAGGTGATGCGCGCGATGCGGTGCGAGGGACGCGGGGCGGATAATGAGGCGAGGTTTCTTTTTGCGCTTTTGTCACGAGCAGCTGTCGTGCGCAGCCTCCGCGCGCCACGCCGCCCGCGCCCCCGACTAGACAGGCGGTATCTTTAATTAACCCTCAGAGAGGCGAGCCGCGCGCCCACTACTCACCGAACAGTGCAATTTTTCTTAGTACCAACTTCAATAATGAAAATTGGTTTAGGTACTATACATACACATTCCTTACCCTTCGGCTGGGACAGGCGTGAGGTTATCAATTCATTTTTTTTTATTTTTTTTTTTATTGCGTATACATACTTACATACTCAGCCTATAAACGTTCCCACTGCTGGGACACAGGCCTCCTCTCCATGAGAGGGAGTGGGCCGTAATCTACCACGCGGGCCCAGTGCGGGTTGGTAGATGTCACATGTCTTCGAATTTTTGGTTCTAGGACATGCCGGTTTCCTCACGATGTTTTCCTTCACCGTTTGAGAGCAGTGGTGATGAAATTATTTACACAAAGTAATGCGCCTGGCTGGGTTCGATCGCACGACCTACAACTCGTAAGTCGCGGCCGTTACCACTGGGCCACCACTGCTCTCATATTATTATTATTGCGTATGTTCGGGCATAATTCCGTCATATATAGACGGTTTTCCAAAATTCTTTTTTTGTTCGAAAGGGGTTTATCCCGAAATGGTCCCATTTAAATTTCATATAGATCTGATGATGAGTTTCGGAGACAGACAACGGAACTCTTCAAAAAATGACAGCGTATCAACCGCGATTGCTGCTGTCGCATAAAAATGCACTGTTTTGACCCCAAGGATGATGAAATTTCGAATTGGTATGTGGTAGGTACTATAACTAAAAAGTAAAAATAAAAATAAATAAAAAATAAAAACGTTTTTTTGTTGGAAATAGTTTTTGTCGTTTTAGTTATTCGATGTTTTCCAGTAAGTATATCTTAACCCCGATAATCGCGCTCCTTTCAAGGGGGCTTTTCTCTAACTCCGTCAACGAAAATACGGGCTCGTCCGAAAATAGTTCGAAACTACGAAGTGACAGCTGATTAACTAACTTTTTTAGACGGGTAAAACCATACAGGGAGTAGGGACAGCTGTCAAATCGTGTAGTAATTCATTCTTAGTTTGGGCCCCAAACTAATCATAGGTCCGTAAGTGATACGGGTTAGGAACGCCCGTAACTTCGACCTAGATTACGGATTTCGTACTTAGAGAGAACGCTGCCAAGCGTCGAAGATCTTGTAAAATGCTATACATTGCGTTATTGCTTGCTAGATTATGTTTTCGCGCAACCGTAAAATACGAATCATGATCCATCTCTAAACATAGTACGAAACAAAGTCACTTGTCCTGCTGCAGGCTTAGCACGCGAACCGTAGACAAGCGTTTTTCGTCGGGAGAGTAGACAAAAATTACGTTTACGTATAGTACACTTGACAGTTTTCACCGAGAAATGTAGACAAGCGATTTCTATTCTACAGTAAAGTAGAAATACAAGGCGTCATTCTAAGCCTGCTGGAGTCGCTTAATTCTCAACTACACTGTAGAAAGTACCCAGTGTTAGGCGCTACCATTCTCGTACCGATAGGATATGGTTTGTATGGCAACAAAACAATCGAATTACTTATACGGGTATAGAACGATATGCCGAATTCATGGTTACAGTTTTCGCACTGGTAAAAAATTTATCCTGTATTAGAAATAGCTATACTTACTGAACACTATAACACTTAGTTACAAGAAATGGTAAAATTGTATGGTATAACTGTAACGGTACTTATGGTATGAGTACGAGGTGTCTCTAGTGGGCGCGAACTGGCACACAATTTGTTGGACGATCGAATGTGCATACTTGCGTTCGATACAATAATGCATTGTCGCTGAGTTCGATTAAAACTCGAACACACCCAATACATTTGATGCGGTTTTAACCATCATGTAGAGAATTGATTCCGGAAGATTCATTAATTGTAATGTACAGTCGCCAGCAAGTCAAGCTCGGTCGTCGGATTCGAAATAAAAAAAAAATTTTTTTTCTCTATTCCTCATTCATGAGGAAGGCAAGGATGGTGTATCATCACGCTAGGACTGTTCAAAATTTCATGTGGACGAAGTAGCGGGCAGATGTTAGTATTTGCATATAACCTAGAGCAGTCGTAACGTAAGACTTACGTAGACTTACGTAGTCGTGTCGGACAACATTCGCACTCACACATAACATAACCCTCTTTACTGTTAGCGGGTTATCAATGCCCAGGTACGTGTGGCATCACGGGATCAGCGAGTGTAGTCGCGAGGTCGGCATGCTTCACAATGGAAGTTTTTTTACTCGTTTTTGAGGTTAAAACCGCAATTAATATTATTGAAAATCTTTGACCGTTCTAATAACACGACTAAGACAAGGTTTATGGTGTAATTCGTTATGAAAACAAGTCATAATTCAAACAAATACCTCAGTTTAACGGTTTGAGTACAAGTGCGTAAGAACCGATAGTTGTATATCAGTTCTTAAAGGTGGCTACAGTTTTGCAGCAAGTAATGGACTGGACGATAAACATCGCATTAATCAAGCAAATCTGAAGCTGCAAATGCAGTGATAATAACAATAGCCAAATATCGAGCAAATTGTCGTATCGGGCACCTCCAATGGTACAAAGACAACACCCATAATACTATAGAACGAACAATAACGCGCGCGTTATCCTTTAATAAACTGACTTGGAGCGAATGGAGGTGACGACTGATCATGATATATTTTTTTTGTGATAGATTAGGATACTTTTCATCCCGGTACTACCGGGATAAAAGTATCCGCGGCATAATTTCCGACTTCCACGCGGGCAAAACCACGGGCGGAAGATAGTCACGTTATAATTAGAATGCATTTAGGCATGATACACGGACTGCGCCAGGAGGTGAGCACCGGTCAGTGGGTCTGCCACTAATAGACAAGTATGGAATAAGAAATGTTGCGCCGACCACTAATGCATTGGGATGGGGGCAGAAGAAAAGTGATGATATTGTTGAGCCGCACGATTGATGTTTGGTTACCACTAGCGCCATCTCTTATCGAATAGCGGAATTAATGGTCAAGACCTTTCTAGAAAGTTCGATGCTAGAACTTTCTGGAACTATCCGAGGGCCCTATATAAGCGGGAACGGAGCGCGTCCCGGGGTAGTTCATTGGAAGCGATACATGCGAGAACATCTAAAGCGATCTTCAAGTGCGACTTAGAGTGATCCGTAGTGCTATTGTGTTGTGTTATTAGTGAGTTTAAATAAAGTGTTATTTTTGGTAATTCATATCGGCAGTTTTTAATTGTCACGAACCCCTAGCTCGTAACAATTGGTGTCAGAAGCAAGGATTAAAATCATGCCGATTTTACCTAAAGACGACACGGAGGGTATCCGTACCCGGAGTCAACGCCAGCAGGAGACGGACCAGAGACGATTTGGTGGAGCAATGCCACAGGCGTCGGAGGGCCAGCTACCAACCACAGAGGCCGGCCCGTCCACAGCTGCTCCAGCATCACCAGCACCAGATTTTTCTGCTCTGATGATGATGTTGCAGGAGCAGGCCCGCCGACAGGAGGAACAGGCCCGCCGACAGGAGGAACAGGCTCGCCGACAGGAGGAAAAGGCCCGCCGTTTGGAAGAACAGCTCAAACGGGATAAAGAGGAGCAGGCCCGCCGACAGGAGGAGCAGGCGCACCGACAGGAAGAGCAGATGCTCCTCATAAAGGACCTTCATGCAACCTTCGGGAAAGACATGAAGGAGTTGAAGGAGAAGGTTGCCCAGCATGACAACCGCTTGTCAGAAGCTGAAACTCAGATCAGCAAGTTTAGTGACGTCATTGCTGATGTGAAGCAAGAGTTGGGTAACCTCAAACTTGGGGATGGAATCGCAGCTCCCGTAGCTACAACACCTTCGCTACGTGGATTCAAAGTGCCGCCGTACGACGGGACTTCTTCCTGGTCGGCCTACAAAATTCAGTTTGCGGCTGTCATGAAGGCGAACGGGTGGAATAAAAGTCAGGCCATGACTGCCCTCACCCTAGGCCTGCGTGACCAGGCTTTAAATGTGCTGGAAGCTCTCGGTAAGGAAGTGACTTACGAGCAGCTCCTCGAGGCATTGTAGGCTAGATATGGCGACGCTCACCTGGAACACGTGTTTCGTGCGCAGCTCAAGGATCGTGTGCAACGCAGTAACGAAAACCTGCAGCAGTGGGCCCTTGAAGTGGAGAAGCTGGTTCGAAAAGCGTACCAGTCCGTACCTGCGCTTATTGATGGGAACCTGGTGCAGGCATTCGTCGACGGCATCCGGGACCTTGAAGTTAGAGCTGCTGTGAGACTCGGTCACCACGGGACGCTTAAGGACGCCTTGGCCCATGCACTGGAGGTGGAAGCTGTGCGGCAGGATCATCGTTCCCATCGCGTCAGGGAGGTTGTAGCGGCTACAGTTCGCGATCGTAAAGGATACAGCCCTAGGTGCTACGGCTGTGGGGAAAGGGGCCACCTTCGATCCAGTTGCCCTAAGCGAACTGCAGAAGGGGAAGATAGGCGGTCTCCAGAGGGTGGTGCGGCTAATAGCACTGCCCAGCAGCAGCAGGGAAACGAGTAATAGCCAGGACTGCGGGGCGGGTGCTGGCTGATGTTCAAAGAGCCCCAAGGATTTCGATCACACAAACCCATGACGGGAACACCTTAATCATCAAGGGTGAGATCAACGGAATGCTTTGTAAGCTGACCATAGACACGGGAGCCTCTCGTACGGTCGTCAGTTCCAAAGTTATGAGTCGGCTCCTTGGGAACTCCGCATACAACCGGGAACGCATTAATTTGGTGACAGCCACCGGTCAGCGCATACCCGTCCGTGGAGAGAAGGAGATGGAGTTGAAGCTAGGCAACAGGACCTACCTGCATAATGTCATCGTGGCTGATATAATGGACGATTGCATCCTGGGTCTTGACTTTATGAGGAAGAATTTTTGCGAGATTGACGTCAAGCAGGGAGTTATGAAATGTGGACGAGAGGAACTTTTTATGGAAGGGGCGTTACCAGGGAATGTGTACAGCCTTAAGGAAATTGTTCTTCCTCCGAGATCAGAAACGATTGTGCCGGTTAGTCTTCCTCGGAATCCTTGGCAAACTCACCGTTGTGTACTCGTGGAAAGGGTAGACAATGACCTTCCATGGAAAGTGGCACGAACTTTGGTCAGAGCCACCGACATCTCAGGGGTACGTGTGCTGAACCTTTGTGATCAGGAACAGACTATTGAAAAAGGCACACTGATTGGTACTTGCGAGGAAGTGGATTGGCTGCGTCAATGCCAATATCTATCGACTGGGACCCCCAGCAAGGATGCACAAACGAGAGTGACCACACTTTTAGAAGAGTGTCGCAGCGCTCTGTCTCAAAATGAGATGGGCAAGGCGAAGAAGATGTTACTGAAGTACGCCGAAGTTTTCTCCCTAAACGATAGTGACATTGGGAAGACTGGCTTAGTTCAACACAAAATAAATACAGGCGACGAGTTGCCTATCCGTCAGCGGCCAAGGAGATTGCCGGTAGCGCGTGAAAAGGAAGTAGAAACCATGATTGAGGGAATGGTGAAGGATGGTGTTATTGAACCTTCATCTAGTCCATGGTGTTCACCTGTAGTGCTGGTAAGGAAGAAGGACGGCAGCATGCGGTTTTGTGTTGACTATCGTCGTCTGAATGACGTTACGAAGAAGGACAGCTACCCTTTGCCAAGAATTGATGACACGTTGGACATGCTCACTGGAGTAAAGTGGTTTAGCACGCTGGACCTGAAAAGTGGCTACTGGCAAGTGGAAATTGACCCCAAGGACAAGGAGAAAACGGCATTCTCGACAGGAAAGGGTCTGTGGCAATTTAAAGTTATGCCGTTTGGATTGTGCAACGCTCCGGCAACGTTTGAAAGGTTGATGGAACTTGTACTGACTAAGTTGATTGGCGATGCCTGTCTGGTCTACTTGGATGACATCATCATTGTTGGCCGTACGTTTGAAGAACATCTTCAAAACCTGGAACGCGTGCTCAAAAACATCCAGAGTGCCAACCTCAAGTTGAGTCCGAAGAAATGTTCACTATTCAAACGGCAAGTTAGCTTTTTGGGATATGTAGTGTCGGAAGAAGGTATCCGCACGGATCCAGAGAAAATCGCCGCTGTCAAGGATTGGCCAGTTCCAAAAGACAAGACGCAGGTCAGAGCGTTTTTGGGGTTGTGCTCTTACTATCGGCGATTTGTTAAGAACTTTGCGGATATTGCCAAACCCCTGCATAAGCTAACCGAGGAGAAGCGACATTACTGCTGGGATGAAAGTTGCGATATCGCATTCCAGGAGTTAAAGGACCGACTATGCAAAACACCTATTTTGGGGTACCCTGATGCAGGCAAGGAATTTATAGTTGACACAGACGCAAGTGACATAGGACTTGGTGGTGTGTTGTCTCAACGGAATGGTGATCAAGAGGTTGTGATAGCGTACTTCAGCAAGTCGTTGTCAAAGCCGGAGAGGAACTATTGTGTCACGAGACGGGAATTGCTTGCTATGGTAAAGTCCTTGCAGCATTTTAGCAAATATCTTCTGGGTCGGAAATTCCACTTACGAACCGACCATGCTGCACTGAAATGGCTATTGCAGTTCAAAATCCAGAAGGACAAGTTGCGAGATGGATTGAGCTACTGCAGGAATACGACTTTGTGGTCGAACATCGCAGCGGGAAATCTCATGGCAACGCAGATGCATTGTCAAGAAGACCTTGTCCTGAAGACTGCAAGCATTGTACTAGGCAAGAGAGTAAGGAAGTGGTACCTGTGAGGATGCTCAGGACAGACCTCGGCAACGAGTGGAGGGAAAGCCTACAACGTGCACAGCAGGAAGATTCCGACATCAAGCCGATTCTGGAGTGGATGAACGTCAGAGCTCCTAAGCCCAGGTGGAGCGACGTCTCAGCAATGAGTTCGATCACAAAGAGCTATTGGGCCCAATGGGACAGCTTGGTGATTCAGAATGGAGTCCTGTGCCGTAAATGGGAAAATGCTCGGGGAAACAGCTGTCACTTGCAAATGGTTGTCCCTAAATCTCAAGTACCGGATGTTCTGCAGCTGTACCATAATGGTTGTTCAGGAGGTCATCTGGGAGTAAAACGGACTCTACTGAAGATACGAGAACGGTTTTACTGGGTCCACTGTCGGGACGATGTCGAGGACTGGTGTCGCAAATGTACAAGTTGTGCAGCTGTAAAGGGACCTCAGACGCGTAGCAGAGGTGCATTGAAATTGTACAATGTTGGTGCACCATGGGAGAGGATAGCCCTTGACGTTGCGGGGCCGTTTCCGGAAAGTGAAACTGGTAACAAGTATTTCATGGTTGTGATGGATTACTTCACTAAGTGGCCGGAAGTCTTCGCCATTCCAAATCAAGAAGCTTCGACAGTTGCAGATAAATTAGTTCATGAAGTTTTCTGTCGTTTTGGAGTACCTTTAGAGATTCACAGTGATCAAGGAAGGAATTTTGAGTCCCAAATATTCCAGGAAACTTGTCGAGTTATGGGTACTCATAAAACAAGAACAACTTCTTACCACCCACAATCGGACGGAATGGTAGAACGATTTAATCAGACATTATAGAGGTACCTAGCAAAAGTTGTGGAAAATCGGCAACGAGATTGGGACAAGCACATACAACCGTTTTTGTTGTCATATCGAAGCGCTGTTCATGAAAGTACATCGGTGACACCAGCTTTCGCAAACTTTGGAAGGGAATTACGGCTGCCTGCAGACCTGATCACTGGAATACCACCTGATGCCCCACGCAGTATAACCGATTATGCGAATGACTTGCGGAACAAGATGAATGACATTTATGAGCACGTCAGACAATCAGGCCAGCAAATGTCTGAAAAGATGAAAACCCGTTATGACCGCAAAATGAACAATAAAGGGTTTGACGAAGGTTCACTAGTGTGGTTGCACAATCCCGTCCGCAGCAAAGGGAAATCTCCTAAGCTTCAAGCTAACTGGGACGGACCATACCGGATTGTGACAAAGATCAATGACGTTACCTACCGGATACAGAAAGGTGCAAGAGGTACTCCTAAGATAGTCCACGTGGATCGACTGGCGCGTTATTATGGGGCCGATAATGCTCGGGACGAGCATTTCTTAGGTGGGGGCAGTGTTGAGCCGCACGATTGATGTTTGGTTACCACTAGCGCCATCTCTTATCGAATAGCGGAATTAATGGTCAAGACCTTTCTAGAAAGTTCGATGCTAGAACTTTCTGGAACTATCGACATGTGTTCGGTCAGGGCCGATATGTACTCGAACATTCTAGATGCTTCTACGGTAGAAGGTTCTGGAACTATCCGAGGGCCCTATATAAGCGGGAACGGAGCGCGTCCCGGGGTAGTTCATTGGAAGCGATACATGCGAGAACATCTAAAGCGATCTTCAAGTGCGACTTAAGAGTGATCCGTAGTGCTATTGTGTTGTGTTATTAGTGAGTTTAATTAAAGTGTTATTTTTGGTAATTCATATCGGCAGTTTTTAATTGTCACGAACCCCTAGCTCGTAACAATATTATTATGTAAGTATTTAAAACAGTGCGGGGCGGTTTAGTATTAAGAGCGTTTATCCCGCGCGGGCTGGCAACGTCGCGTTTCTAGTGATTTTTCGTGATCATTTTATACTTTAATAATAAAAATTCAGCCACGCACTAGATTGTTGGTATTTATAAATATTTTTAACATTTACTCTTAAATTAAAACTTTTGAGAGCAAGTCGTGCGTTCGAACCCAGCCAGGCGCATTACTTTGCGTAAATTATTTCATCACGACTGCTCTCAAAACGGTGAAGGAAAACATCGTGAGAAAACCGGCATGTCCTAGAACAATAAAAATCGAAGACATGTGACATCTACCAACCCGCACTGGGCTCGCGTGGTGGATTACGGCCCGCTCCCTCTCACGGAGAGGAGGCCTGTGTCCCAGCAGTGGGAATGTTATAGGCCGAGTATGTAAAAAACTTTTAATCGTAATGACTACTACAAGTAGAAAATAATTGACAGAATGACGATTTTCATAAGTAAATACTAAAAAAACTGTAAGAAAAAAAGCATACAAACTTATAAATATCAATGATCGAGTGCTTTGCTGAAAAAAAAATAAGTGTTTTGATTTAAACGTGAGATAATCACGAAAAACCACTTGAAATGCGAAGTTACCAGCCCCAGTTGGATGAACGATATATTTAACAGAAAAATAAAAATAAATTTATTTAAATCCATTTTCACCATTAATAACGATTAAAATCAAATTTAATTTTCGTTGTTTTGAATTTACCGCCAAAACGCTCCTTACGATGACTTTTTATCACGTGACATGTGACGTCAACTTTGTTTATACGGCACCGGTACAAATACTTAGTTTGGCGCCGTTTTAGAAGTATTTTTGCACAGAGGCACCGCACACTGGTAATATCACTTTATATCCATTAAAATCTTGCAAAAACTCGACATTCACTTATTTACTTGCTAACTACTTTAGTTTACACAAAGTTGACGTCACGTGATAAAAAGTCATCGAAAGAAGCGTTTTGGTGGTAAATTCAAAACAACTAAAAATAAATTACGTTTAAATCGTTTTTAATTAAGAAGTGATATTGTAAGTGTCAATGAGCCTACAGATCACGGCACGTAAGTTGAACCAAAATGTCGGATTTTGTTTTCAAGTTACGTGCCGCGATCTGTGATTTATTTCCAATCTTCAGTACATGTTACATCAATGACTATGCTAGAAGGTGACCTTCGATTGTTTGTTAAGATTTTGTTTCAACTTACGTGCCGCGATCTATACCGCTTTGTCTTCGCTATTCTGGTGCGGTCAGTCTTCGAGGCGCTGTTCGTAAGGAAGATTACCCATCTTGGTTGCCATACTTTGTACTTTGTCAAGTAAAGTAAGGCCTTTTTGGATTCCATAGTCAAACAAGGAACCCTTACTGTTTCGCCATTTCCCTCCGTCTGTCCAACCGTGACTTAGCTCAGAGACACATCGCGGCATCTTATTCTATCCATTCGTGTAACACATCTCTCTTATCATTCTCATTTCAAGTCCATGCAATTGCCTTTCATTCATCCCTTTTGTGGCCCAACATTCTGATTGGTTAAAATAATTGCTTTTATTGTTTGTCGTCTGTGGAGTGTCGCTAGGCAATTTAATTTGTCCCTGTCATATAAGGAATCATCACGGCTACATTGGCTTTGAAAGTTGAGTAATATCATCTGCCGCTACTTAGCTAGCCTTTTCCCAACTATGTTGGGTTCGGCTTCCAGTCTAACCGGATGCAACTGAATACCAATATTTTACAAGGAGCGACTGCCTATCTGACCTCCACAACCCAGTTACTGGGTAACACGATACCCATTGGTAAGACTGGTTGTCTGACTTTCGGGCTTCTGACGTCCCGTAACGACCATCAAAGATCCACAAATGACAGCCGGGATCAACAGCTTAACGTGCTTTCCGAGGCACGGAGGGGTCTGGATATGTAAAGATGGTCACCCATCCACGGAGGTAGCGAAGCTTAACCTGATCGATCGACCCGTGCGGCTGTTATTACTTAGCCTCTGTTGTTGCCCCCACTGCAAGTTGAGTAATAGTCGACTTTTAATAGTTGAACTTTCTTTTGAGAGAACCATGTTTTTCAACTCGATGTTAAGTTTGTTCTTGGGATAAATTCATCTCGGCTACGGAACCTTTTATTGTGCGTGGTCCAACAAGTACTTGGCTAGCTTTTACCCGACTGCGCCAGAAAAAAGGTAATGTTTTTCGAGTGTATGTATGTGAATTTCTTTGTCGCGCTCTGTAGCCTAAACGGCTTGATGAATTTTAGCTTTTTTGTTTTTGAGGCTGGGAAATCATCAAATAACTTCTCCCGCTCTGGGTGGAGCAGGAGGGCGTGTCAGACTTTTACTGACTAAAACCCACCCGTGTTCTCAGTAGCCTGTGTGCCAGGGGCCACGGTATCTCTTTCGAACAACCCGCACCCCTGGCAGGATGAATTTTAGCTTGAGAGGCATCGTTAGATTCGATGAGACAATAATGAGAGTGACACCGGGTATATTCAAATTATAATTTTTTCAAAACCTATCTAGGGGTAGTGGGGTATCAAAATAAAGGGTTTCATAATTACCCAGATGACATTAGCATATTCAAAGAGAAGTGTTTTGTAGCTCTTGTACAGTATAACTAACGTGTTAGGGTGCCAGGCATTCGAGTACCTTGCGAGTTTTGAATGAGCTCTTTTGAGAATATAACAAACTAGTTTTTGCCACCGGTTTCGCCCGCGTGGAAGTCCAAAAAATCCCACGGGATCCGGGATAAAAGTATCCTATGTGTTAATCCAGGTTACAATCTATCTGTGTGCAAAATTTCAAAATCCGTTCAGCCGTTTTTGCGTGATTGAGTAACAAACATGCAAACTTTCACGTTTATAATATTACTAGCCAGCGGCTTCGCCCGCATGTAGTTCGGTGAATTAAACATATAAACCTTCCTATTTACTTTGTCTATTGATGAATACTGCATTAAAATCTGCTGCGGAGCTTAAAAGATATAAGCGTACAAAAACGAAAAGCGACTTTGTTTTATACTATTTAAGGAAGTAGAATAATATAATATGTGCCTCCCACTGTAGATCGTTGGACATAATAGCAGCTAAAGGCTGCTCCTGGCGATGGCGGTGCGCGCTTCCGGTTCAGCGCGTAGTGTACTAGTGTTAGCGCACGGAACCGGAAGTCCAGTGTGTGACACACAATATGTACCGGCTGCGTCAATAAGGCTGAATGCCTGTGAGGTAGGCACCGGCTGCACAACACTCTCGACGACGGGAGACTCACCTGATACCACAACTTTAGTACGTTTTTTAGGGTTCCGTACCCAAAGGGTAAAACGGGACCCTATTACTAAGACTCCCGCTATTCGTCCGTCTATCACCAGACTGTTTCTCATGAACCGAGATAGTTAGACAGTTCAAATTTTCACAGATGATGTAT
The DNA here is from genome assembly GCA_949987655.1 of Polymixis flavicincta. NCBI lineage: Eukaryota > Metazoa > Arthropoda > Insecta > Lepidoptera > Noctuidae > Polymixis > Polymixis flavicincta. Next base: position 2,173,462 of record OX465172.1, on the reverse strand, counting down.
TTCTGTCGCCGCTATAAAAACAAATATTAAAAAAAAAAACAGAAGAAAATAAATATTTAAGGGGGCTCCCATACAACAAACGTGATTTTTTTGCTCGATATTGATAACGGCAACAGGTAGAGGCTTGAAATATCCACAGAATACATAGTTATAAATTCACTTCAAAAATAAATAATTAAATTAAAATAAATATAAACGATTGCATTGTTTGTAATTAATTCATGCGCTCAAAAAATCAAAATATTTTATTTCACATAAACCTGCATGGGCACTTACTCGTATGAAACGTCAGAAGCTAGGTGCACGGTTCCAAATTGTTGTTTCCTATGGAGAAGAGCCGACAAGAAACTCCACGGTTACTCTTTTAAAAAATAATTGGCTATGACCATGCCTCCAAATTACAGAGATAAAATGTATGGGAGGACAGTGCAGGCCTGTCAATAAGTACCAGGTACTTAGACGAATACAGAATAGAAAATCGTCTACAAATCTACAGTTTGTAAGGCCTACAACGATCTCTCATTAACAATATGTAAAATAATCTACATAAATAAAATGAACCTATTTAAACATAGTGACATGATTTCCATGACAATCACTAAAAATAGTCGATATTAAAATTGATGTATAATGTCAAATAATGACGAGAATATGTCAGCATTTAAAAAATAAAAAGTATAAAAAAGAACGTTGTATTTGAGAGCAGTTAATAGACTTTCACATAGTTATGCTGTTAATGAGGTACCAGGGAAGCCACGTGTGCAGAAGGAATTAAAACTTCCCTGTCTTCAACGTAGTCTTTTAACTTATAATATGCTTTTTTGATAAGGACACGTTTGATGTGCGTTTTAAACTTTCCATCGCTAAGTTCTGTAACTGACTTTGGCAACTTGTTATAGAAGCGGATACTGTTTATTAGAAATGACTTGCTAGTTTTAGTCAATCTAAATTTTGGAATCACAATTTCATCTTTACTACGTGTATTCAGATTATGGAAATCGCATCGTTTTTTGAAAAGGCCTAAGTTTTTGCGAACATACAAGATATTTTCTAGGATATAAAGAGACGGCAGAGTTAGAATATCAATTTCGCTGAATTTGTTTCTAAGAGACTCGCGAGTAGGGAGTGCAATCTTGCAACAAAATTTCAATCTCGGTATTTGCAAGATTTAAGAGGGCTAATCTCGCAAGATCTCGGTATTTTACTAGATCTCGTAAATTAACGAATTATTATAATTATTCTATTGAAACTTGGTTATGTTATTATTCTAGGGGCGAAATAATGAAATAATACAGGAAAAGTTTTTATCCAGTGCGCAAATTGTAACCATGAATTCAGCATATCATTTTAGAACGCCTAGCGCAGAAAATTTTCGCCGGATACACAAAAAAAAATCTGCTGTTCCATACATTTTGACCGCGTAGGTATTGCACTTTTCTATGAAACAGCTGATTTTTTTTGTGTATCCGGCGAAAATTTTCTGCGCTAGGGGTTCTAAAATGGGATGTTGGTAAAGAAATTTTCTCGAGTCTCAGCAACTTGTAACTTATCTGAAATGGTTTCATTATCAATTTTCAGAGCTAACTCATTCTGCTCTCGCTGTTTTGAGTTTCCAGTTTCTTTGTTAATTATCTGCCACACAGCTTTTATTTTATTTTTAGAGATACTAATTTTGTTACTTATTAATTTAGATTTAGCGTGAGCGCAGACTCTTTTGAATATTTTAGTTTCTTACGCTATGTTTGGACCGTATAAATAAATGCGCTAGAGATACGTTTTTAAAATACCGCTGCGAACAGTTTATAAGACAGCTAATGGCATCATACTAATATTAAATGTAAATGTGAAAGACGCAAAAAGTACTGAATGGATTTAGATGAAATTTGGCACACATATAGTTTATAACCTGGATTAATACATAGGCTACTTTTTATCCCGCAAGTACGTTCCCGCGGGATAATTTCCCACGTCCACGCGGGCGAAACCACAAGCGTTTCAGCGGCTGAGAGCTAGCCGCCCACCTGTACTCAGAGCACCTCACACGAGTGCTTCACGCTGGCATACACCCCCTCCGAACATGGAAGCTCGACTGATTATTACTCTTGCCATAGGTCAGGGATGGCGAACCAATGGCACGCAACAAAATAATTTGGGCACGGCAGCGTAACTCACAATAACAGACAGAAATCAGAGCGTGATAATTCCACCTTCGTTGTTTGAAGAAACCGTAACTATACACAAATGATTCCAGTTCAGCTTGCATTCTGTTAAAATAAATTTACAGAGTGTAACAGAAACCCTATTGCTATCCTTAAGCACTAAAAATAACAGCTGGTATTTAATCACTATACATAGTTTCAGCTCAAAATAAAATACTCTAAGAATCGATACCAAAGGATATTGGGCAAGATACACCCAGCTCCGCCAGCCATGTGTTAAATATGACTCGAAACATCTCACAATTGTAATAATTTTTAATTACGATGCATTAAAAACTATCCCCGAGGTCATTACATAAAACTGTGTACGCACCAAAACTGAGTGAAATATTTTTACTAGTGGGTATCGTAATTTAATATTATTATTGACTATTATGACGTGATTTTTATCAAAAGATATGGGCCAGAGACACAGCATAGGCTGGCTGACCATAAAATCTCCTGCGCTCGTACTTACCCCCACCCATTGACCGTTTTCAAAATGGTTAGCTGGGTCGGCCGCGCGGTCGTTTTACCTCAGTCCGCACCAAGCTAGTTACAGCTACCAACAAACTACAGCGCATGCAAAGACTAGCCTGCACGGCGACCACGTGCTGCATGAGGACTACTCCAACTGCAGCGATCGAGGCCATGCTGGGGCTGCCGCCGCTCCACCTGTTCATACAGCAGGAAGCAACGATGGCGGCGGTGCGTCTAAAGGCTACAAATCTCTGGAGTAAGACAGACACACAACACACCGAGCTACTTAAGGAACTCAACAGTGAGTTTTATCTTCGATAAAAAATACAGAATCCAACTGCATGAGGATCGACGATTCGAAGGCTTGCGCCCCGCAGAGCTGCGTATCTACACGGACGGATCAAAAATAGGTAGTGGCACAGGGGCTGGAGTCTTCTCGGAGGACGTCAACATCCACATAGCCACACCACTGGGGGTCCATAACACAGTGTTCCAGGCCGAATGCATGGGCATCTCCCTTGCCGCGTCTGCTATCATGGCCAGGGAAGTTAAGGATCACTCGATTCGCATACTCTCAGACAGCATGACTGTTCTACAAGCGCTGAACAGTCACACGGTTGACTCTGGGCTGATATACGAGTGCCACCAGCGCCTCAAAGAGGTAGGTAGTCTCAACAATATTACCATTCAGTGGGTCAAAGGACACAGTGGTTCGCTAGGCAACGATGCAGCCGATGAACTTGCCAGGAGGGGGTCGAGCATGACACCAGTGGGACCAGAACCCATTGCGCCACTTCCCTTCGGGTATCTACGCACTCTGGTAAGGAAACGAACCAGGGATCATCATCACAAAATATGGATGGACCTAAGTGGGTGCAGGCAGGCTAAGGAAGCACTTCCTGCGTTCGATGTCCGCCTCACGAAACAGGTTTTCCGTTTAACAAAACCACAGCTGCGTACAGTTACAGCAGCCGTAACTGGCCATGGGTCATTTAATAAACATCTCTTTGTCATAGGAGTAACAGACAGTCCGCTGTGCAGGGCCTGCATGGAGGACGACGAGACAGCGACTCATGTGCTGTTAAACTGCCCGGCGGTCGCTAATTACAGGGCAAAATACTTCGGTAACCCAGGTACCCTACGTGAGATTGTCAGCAACACCAAAGCGTTGCTGGCCTTTCTCGAGGAGCTGGGGTGGATCGAATGACCGATTCTCCCACCCGTACGCAAAATACGCGTTTTGACGTGGAGTTGCGGACAACAGCCCGTTTTACCTATTACGTATTACCTACCTCAGTCCGATCTAGCCTGTCCTACCAGCGATGCCCAAAGCTGAGGTACGTGCCCTTAGCCCTGGCTGCAAGCCTTAATTCATTAAGGTTTCCTTCGCTGACCCAAAGGGAACTAATTATTTTGCTCTGGGTACATATCAACGTAATGAGCATGTTCGGGCACTTCAGTATTTCGCTTTACCGAGAACCCGAGCAACTCGTTACCGAGCTCAAATACTGGCATTGAAGGAACAAACCTGTGGCTTCTGAGAGCAAAGATACACTCTAGGTACGAGTACACTAGGTCGAAGTTTAATTACACATATGTGTTAATAAACGACGATAAGAGCAGATTGAATGCACTGACTCATTATTATTAAAAAAACAGGGAAAAACAGGGAACCGTACCATGGGTTGCTGCGCCCACGTAATGGTTGTAATATGGTCTTTGAGCCTGGCAAGATATGAAGAGAATATCCACAGACCGGCTCTCTTCTTGGACTCAATAATAATAGATCACGATAATAATTAAACCTGTTTAATTTATTCATGCTTAGTAAGTTAAACCTATTCGACTCAAAATATTAAGAGAACCCTCGGACAGAATTTGATGCACATTGGCACAGTGAGACATGGCCTTCCAAAAAAAAGTAGTCTGAGCTGTGGCGGACGTGGGTGTGCCGTCAAACATTTTTGCCCACTATCCTTTTCGGTTTCATTATGTTTCTTAAATTCAAATCATAACAAACGTGTCATCACACTACATAGGTCAATAACTTTCCAAGTTACTTGCCAATATCACGATAAATCTCTTCCGAGTGATGTGTTTATTTCAATTTGAAAAGTTCGGTTTCTGGTATCAATGTATTAAAAAATTTGATTACTTTTTGTAATACACAACTCAGTATTAAAATCTGTGAGTTAACAATCAATCATCCGCTGTTTTCTTACCCTTAGGGTTGGAATTTTTCTTCGAAATTTATATGGGACCAACGAAGAATTATCAAAATCGGACTACTCTGGAAAAAGTAATGCGTGGTCATACATAAAAATTTAAAAAAAAAGGAACGCGTCGAATTGAGTAACCTCCTCCGTTTTTTCGTCGGTTAAAAACCCTTCCAATATCGTTTGATATCATCCAAAGAAGCCGCACCCTTGGTATGTATATACCCCTATAAACCTGATATAAACCATTTGTCATCTAGTTTGCAACCTTTCATTTAAATAAGGTGGTCTGACGTCATAGCCATTCCGTTTTTTTTTTTTAAATTGACTCGTAGATGTTTAAAGGTTACCTATCCCTGCCATAGGTGTTCCATTGAGATGACTCAGCAGGGACAAATTTGATCAACACAATATTTAGGTTGAACATCGTATGGCACGTGCTCCGGCTAGCTGCCGGCTCAGCACCACGTCTGCTGCCTTGTATTCGATGAGACCATCGTGGACCGCACCCGTCCAATCCGACGCTATAATACGGTACAGACGCCAACACATCAAGCTACCCCAATCTGTCAAATTTCTTTGTTAGATTTTCAACTTTATTTTCAAATAAATTAGGTTCATGTTCAATTGGGAGAATTCGACGGTTTGGGACAGCTTGATGTGCTGGCGTCTGTACTATGAAACTCGGTTGATAGGAGCATGCTGTGCAAGTCAAACATTTATGTTTTCAAATTGGTTTTTATTCATTTTTTACAAGACAGACCTACAATGTTATTACAAACGCCTTCATTAATAGATTAGCCCATTTCTAACGTATTAGTGTGTGTGGGATACTCAGTGAATGCAAGCGTCAGCACATTACATACATGGTCACGATAATATCTACACATGGTTTGGCATGCACTTCTACTACAAGTACAAAGGTTCAAACAATGTCATCAGAGCATAACTGTTAATTGGACACGATATAAAATAAGAATACTGAACAATTTACACCCTAGTTTTAGTTTATGCGAAACACGTGTCTATTTTTATGTAAAGAATCTATGTACAAAATTTCAAAACTTTATCATGAAAAATCACAAAGTTATAACCTTGTTATGTTACCTAGTTGTCTACACAAACACGGTTCACCATGCGCTCATTGATAATAATTAGGCAGTAGGTACCTACCGTACGGCGATTGTATTGTAATTAACTGGTGATAACATTTCCCATCACACTTGCAAAACTTTTTTGGGAAATATAATATGGTGTAAACATTATTGGAATCGATTCAGTTACTTATTCTAAACAAACTATATTCAGGTTGCGCATATACTAAAAATAACGTTTTATAATAGAGGCGAGCTGTCGCGTCACTGTCTCATTGCGTAAGGGTGCAACTAAATCAAAATATTTTATTACAAATAAACCTACATGGGCACTTATGAAACGTCAATACCTATGTGCACGGTTCCAATTTGTCGCTTCCTATGGAGAAGACGTATTCATAAATTCGTAGTATTCAGTCTCATTTTTTTTAATATTATAGATCCTTCTTATTTAAATAGTGTCATACTCATAAATCATAATAATATCCCGACAAGTATTTAATGAAGTTTGCGTGTAGACAACTCCAAAGAAGAGGATTCAACGATAAAAGTATGACGACACTCGACACGCCATGATAGTATTGAAAATAAAAATGAGAGTTTAAAAAACAATGAAGATTAACAAAGCTAATTACTATGATATTATTTTTAAAACAACTTATTCAATGTTTTTTTTATTGAAAAATATTTAATATAGTAAAGAGAAAGGTTTCTTTTAATTTATAAACAGACCCACCTAGCAACATAATAGGGTATTTTCCAATTTCATAAAAACTATTTTAATTTGAAGATTGGGACGAAATATGTGGCAGAAAAATAAAAATAAATTGATTCATATCCATTTTCTCAATTAAAAACGATTAAAATCAAATTTCTTTTTCGACGTTTTAAATTTACCGCCAAAACGCTCCTTACGATGACTTTTTATCACGTGACATCGTGACGTCAGCTTTGTGTAAACAGCACCAGTACAAATACTTAGTTTGGCGCAGTTTCAGAAGTATTTGTGCACAGAGGCACCGCACACCAGTGATTTCAGTTTCTATCCATAAATAATCTCGTTAATTATAAGCACGACACTCACTGGTTTACTTAGTAACTACTTTAGTTTACACAAAGTTGACGTCACGTGATAAAAAGTCATCGTAAGGAGCGTTTTGGCGGTAAATTCAAAACAACGAAAAATAAATTTCGTTTAAATCGTTTTTAATTGAGAAAATGGATATACATCAATTTACTTTTATTTTTCTGTTACATATTTCGTCCCAATTTTCAAATTAGAATAGTTTTTAATAAATTGGAAAATACCCTATTATGAACTACTTTTGTGCTGTAATATATTTTTCAACACACTTGCTCGTAAAGTGACCCTTATTACATCGTTCTTAGGGCCCTAAACCGAACTATAACACACGCGTGCATAATAATATTACGCACTAGTGCATAATAGAATTATCCATACAAAGTTAAGTTAGTACCTAACTGCAAATTATATGATAGTAAACAGAGCATTTTCAATTTATCCGGGTAATATAGTTTTTTTTGTAACAACAAAGAGGTTTTATGCCGCTGAAAATCCATTAACATTTTTGGAATAAATAAATGTGTCCTTAATTAAGACGAAAAAACATTTCATCATCTTCATCAAATTATTTTTAATTCACAATAATTTATTATAAAATATTTACATTTTATCACTAAAATGATATTTTTGAAGTAGGCCGTATGGCTATATGTAATCAATCACCTACATTTGGCGCGTGCAAACAAAAAAAAAAAAATAACTGGGGCGCCATTTCCCATAGTTTTCAAATTTTGTTTGGAACGCATTTGTTGCTGTGCGGTAAAACGATTTATGCATTATAGGTTTGTTTTTTCCTCGCAAGTGTGTTGAAAAAGTGCGTATGAAACTCGTGAGCAACTTGCTCACTTGTATCATAATATACTAATATTGGATTACTGTGACCGAACAACAGTATGTTGGGTACATATTCGAACGTAAATGAGATCATTGATTTATTGTTAACCGCGCGTCAACATGAAGCAGTCGTGGTTAGAAGTCAGTGGTGTGCAGGCGCACGGGCACGTACCTGAGCGCGCCGTTGTGCGCGGGCGGGGGCGCGGGGGGCGCGGGGGGCGCCAGGGGCGCGCCATCGAACACCAGCTCGTAGTGCTCCAGCAGCGTCTCCACCAGCACGTTGTAGAACTTGAGCTCCAGGATGGACGCCACGGTCTCGCGCTCGGGTCGCAGCAGCGTGGGCCCGAAGCACACGGCCAGGTTGGACGTCGTCATCAGGTTCTTGTCGCAGCGCGCCGCCACGCTGTCGCACACACGCACACGTTAGGGAGCGCCGCACGCGCACAAGGGTCATTGTGTTCGTCACGTCAAACTGCTTTACCGACTCAGCATTATCTATTACGCCGCAATGTCAATACCACAGAATGACAGTCAGCCATCTTCTTAACATGTCACATCCAGTTTAAAAAATGACATTAAATCTGACAGATTAGTAAAAAAAAAAAATTTATAAATAGGGAGGCAATTAATAAGTTTTTTCAACTCGACTTCCGCCTTAGGTTTTTACTGTAACAACTCTCGTACTCTGTACATTACATAACATAACATCGCTACTCACTTGCGCAGGTGCGTCATGACGAGCGTCAGCATCTCCCTGTTGCGCGGCGGCAGCGCGCGCACCAACGCCGCCACGCCCGCCGCGCGCTCCGAGCGACGCTCACACTCTGCACACAAGCGGGAATATTCAACATTACATCACATCACATCACGCCTGTATGCCCTGAGTTGTTAGTTATGTTAAAGTCTTATGTTATAGGGAGTGATTAGGGCCGCTATTGAGAAATTCCAATGTACGCCCGGCTACACATCAAGCTATTCATTTCCAGTATAAGCTGATCTCGCATTGTATAGGAATTCCGTAGAGTGCGAGATCAGCGTAAACTGGAAAATCATAGCTTGATGTGTAGCCGTGTGTCCCTCGACCACAAACAGAATCAGTATTTAATTTTAGTTTCTATCTAGCGAAGTCCTTGGGAAGTATAAAAGGGACCACACAACAACCAGACTCCTCAAATGTGAACCTCCGTTGGCAGTAAAAAATAATTTAGAGCGATGGAAACCTAGGCACTGTTGACGAGAATGCCGACGAGGTGGTCAAAGCACTACGTAACGTGTCCCGCAGAGTTTTGCCGTCACAGCAGGGCCGGGTTTAGGGGAGGGCAACCGGGGCTACAGCCCCCGGGGCCTCCACAAAAGATAGACTTCGGAGAAACAAATCTTTCAAATTCCGACTAGTAAACACTAGTAAACAACTTTTCCTTTGATATTTTTTTTTCGCTGTTTTACTTTTACCTTTGTACAAACATGATTATTGAAAATGAAAATTATTAAAATAGGCTTCGAACGACGATGGGACAATACCGTCTATCAAAGCTTTCTCTCCTGAGCAGTGACTTACTTTGGGAACTGGATTTCGGCGAAATCATAAACGATTTTTCGGCGAAAAAATCTCGGACGAGTCGGAAGGTTCAATTATATTTATATATGTTTGTTAAATACTAAAATAATCTACTTGGTTTCACAATAAATTTGTGGGCAGGGGGGCTCCACTCCTTTGTTGCCCCGAGGCCTCCAGACCTCTAAATCCGGCCCTGCGTCACAGCGAAAAATCAAGGTTTCCAAAAATTCTCAAAAGACTCTCGGACTTGAGAGGGAAAGACAAGAGTTGCCATCAACGCAGCAGTTTTCGTCAGCCTTAAACCTAAAGATCACAAAGCTAACGCAACACTTTAAAACGTTATTTTACTTTAATTTTTTTTCTTCTATACAGCGGGCTCTTACTATCCCTACAATTGAAAATCGAAACGCATTTTCTACGTACCTAAAGGTTTCGTTACCTTTTTAATGCTATAAGTGTATCTTCTTGTCCCGGTACCAGGTTACCCTGGGATAGTTTCCGACATAAACGCCGGCGAAACCACGGGCAAATGCTAATCTCCAGTAGTGATGGGTCGAAAGAATATTAGCCGAGAACTGAGGCCCTAGTGTGAGTATAAATTAACCATCTCGATCAAACCCATCGAGCGCGTTCGGCGCTTCGATTGGTCCTGGATTGGTGAAGGACCAATCGGAGCGTAGAACGCAGTCGATGCGTTAGATCGAGATGGTTAAATGAAACTCACACTAGGGCCACTGCACGGGTTGTAGTAGTTAACTCCGTACACCGATTTGTTGTGAAATTAAGTTAGTACAGAGGATCACGTCACATAAGATGCACTAAGTAACAGTATTAGAGTTGAAGGCGATTATTTCTTTCAATATTTGTGAATAGCTAGTATTATTTTATTATGCTTAATTATGATGGGCATCGTTGGACTAAAGTAGGTTACATAAAAAAGGAAGGAAGGCGGTGACATATAATTAAATACATATCCAAAGTCACCGACTTCCGAACTTAGTTATTGAGGTTGTACAAAGCTAGTTTATTATTTTTTACTTTTCGGTTTTTCGGCGGTTTAATTTTTTTATTCAAAAGTTTTTATTTTATAATTTTTTGTGGCTATAATCTACTAATTACTACATGCTTAATTTTTGATTACTTTTTGTAATAAACAACTCAGTATTAAAATCTGTGAGTAAACAATCAATCATCCCCTGTTTTCTTACCCTTAGGGTTGGAATTTTTCTTCGAAATTTATATGGGACCAACTTCGGGGTATGACCTTTCCAATAAAAAAAGAAGTATCAAAATCGGACTACTCTGGAAAAAGTTATGCGTGGTCATACATAAAAAACAAAAAAAAATACGCGTTGAATTGGTTCGGCCTCCGTTTTTTCGTCGGTTCAAAAAGCAGAAAAATGTACGGTAACAAGAACGTAGAAGAATATTCTGTAGTATGTTTTGCGACTGAGAATATTCTCGGAACACACAGAATTTATCGTTGAAATCATTTAGAAGTCCTAATTCAACATTAATATCTTTGAAATTTTGAGAGAATTTATAGGAACTTATGAGAATTTTCTTAGAAATATTCTTGAGAATATAAGATAAAAAGTAGATTAAATTGCCATCAATTTCGTAAAACGTTCAAATGCACTCAAAAGTATTATTATACAAGATCAATGCAATAGAGACAAGATACCCTATATTTTAAGTCTCGTAAATTCTGTACCAAATGAATATTGTTCAGAGGCCTTAGTGCGGGTTTCATTTAATCGTCTCGATCAAACGCTTCGAGTGCGTTTGGCGCTCCGATTGGCCCTAGATTGGTCAAGGACCAATCGGAGCGCTGAACGTCAGACTAGGGCCACTGAACTGATTAACAAAGTTCCCACTAGCAGAATATGCTCGTGAGGTCATTGTATAGCGCAGTTTCGTAGAAATCGCTGGATGGAAACTGAAACGAAATAACACTTCTGTGGTTGTAGCCGAGGTACATACATATACTCAACGAGCTGGTAGTCGACACCGGTCGCTGCCGCTGCGCAGGGCTAATTATATAGAAACATGGTCAGGACGGCGGTAGAAGAACACGTACTGGCGACGGCGATGAATTGCGCGTGCAGCGCACGCGTGAGTAGGGGGTCGGGCAGCGCGCGCAGGTAGCTCTTGAGGGCCGACGTCAGCGTCTTGGTCTCCCAGTCCAGCGGGTCCTGCAGCGCCGGCACGCGCCGCCCCGGCGCCGCGCACGCCACCAGGCGCGCCACCTTGCTGGCCACGCCGGCCACGCGGTACAGGCCCTGCTCCTCCAGGCCGCGCGCCTCGATGACGCCCACCAGGCGCCGCACGAAGGCGAAGCCCGCGTCGTCCAGCGCGCACTCGTGCTCGGCGCCCAGCCGCGGCGCGGGCGCGAGCGGGGACGCGCGCGCAGGCGCGGCGTGCAGCACGCGCAGCCAGGCGGCGCGGTCGCGCTCGCCCAGCGCCTGCAGCACGAGCGGCGCGCGCTCGCGCTCGGCCGGCACGCACTCCCAGCAGAAGCGGCGCTCCACGGGCTCGCTGCAGCCGCGCGCGCCGCACACGCACAGCGCCTCCGTGCCGCTGGCCTGCGGGTGAAGGTTGGGACGGGCTACCACCTACAGTCTTGCACTACATTTCACAGAATACTCTATTTATGAATTCCTGCCACTAGAGCAACCAATGAGCACGTGTTTTCAGTCATGAATGCGAACATGACTACATTGAAATTGTTAGAATATGATCTGCTCATCTATTTAAACTTAGAATTAGAATATCTACAGTAGTACAATAATGTTCCACTAAGAGTACAAAAAAATACAAAAAAAAACTGTTTTTGAATGAACAATAAGTATTACTCTTTTATAACTCGGTGCTGTGTATTTATCCTCACTGACATCTTTGGCCTTAGTGTAATTTTCTTTGAACCATCTCGATCTAACGCATCGAGCGCGTTTGGCGCTCTGATTGGCCCTGGATTGGTGAAGGACCAATCGGAGCACCGAACGCGGTCGATGCGTTAGATCGAGATAAATAAAAGAAACTCACACTAGGGCCACAGAAGGCCAATTCCCGTGCTTAATTAAAACGTTCACAATCTATTTCTGATTAAGTGTTTGGTTTCCGCACGTTTTCCTTCAAGTGGACTACTTGTGCATCAACATTCAAAGTCCAGTCGCAATGTCATCTCCATCTGTCTTGGAGGAGGCCTATGACCAGCAGTGGACGTCTTTCGGTTGAACTGATGATGATGATGATGAATGTCATCTCGGCGACAACCAATGTCTAATACTTGACACAAAGAAAAGGAAGGTAAATTATTTGACAGATGGAACTGAGATTAGAATGAGACGTTTGTTAATTTACGGGAATGAGGGTTTTCTGAAATGACGATCACTAGGTGGCAGCACTGAGACGTCAGGTCCGGGCACCTGTCAAAAGTGTCAAAGCGCCTACGGAATGAATAGTGAACGAAAGACATCAAATATTTTAAGTTCATTGTCGAACTGGAAGGCCTCTTGTCAATATGGCGTCAACTGGGGCCTAAGTCTACTAATTTATAAACGTTACAATGGTCTCTCAATGGTGTGTTTTTGACAGTTTTTGTATGGCAAATCTGTCAAAAACTTACCATTGAGAGACCATTGTGACGTTTATAAATTAGTAGACTTAGGCCCCTGGTGGCTTGAATATTCATAAAAACCCTCATTGCCACAGATATACACTAATGCTCGTAATAAAGTTAATAACCCTACGTCACATACTGACCGTCTTCACGTTGATCTGGTTGTAGGGCGTGAGCGCGAGCTGCCGCGAGCTCTTCTCGTACGTGCAGTAGTGCTTGCTCCACGTCGTCGTGCCGAAAGCCTCTGCACACACATCAGTGTCAGTTACACATGTGAATATCGCAGTAGCGCGCCTTTCAGAATACACTATTAAACTGATCAACAAATTTAACCGACGCCACCTTAATAGGTGGCGAATAGACTCTTAATAGAGTCTATTCATTTTTTAGGAAATCTAATTAGAGATGTTATCGAAGTTAGATTCTGATTTAGTGAGATTAGAATGTCGCGAACGCCCGACTACTTCCTAAGTTGTGGCAACCCAATGTAATTCTACTTCACGACTGCGAGTCATCTGTCCGATTTAGAATTAAATTTTGTGATCACTAGTTTCCAACTTCCTAATTAAAATGTTCCTAAGTAGAGTTTCTACAAATTGGATAATGTAATAACTAGTCGTAGTAGTAACACGGCACACTCAACAACACTCACTGACTGCTAATGATAATTCATGGGAAGAATTGCACTCATGAACCACCAAGCCGAGTTCTCGATAGGTCTTCTCATCGTCCAAAACGACAGACTTCCATACAAACTTTGATCGTACATTTAACCCTTTTAGGGGGCAGGGAAACTCAAAGCATTTATTTGAAACTAGGTTTTGCCAGCGGGTTCGCCCGTGAGGTACTTTCATCCCCTATTTAACTCCCTTAGGGGTTGAATTTCGAAAAACCCTTCCTTATTCCTTGTCTACATTATAAAGGGAACCTTTGTGCATAATTTCAGTTTTCTAGTTCCAAGGGTTTGGGCTGGGCGTTAATGAGTCAGTCAGTCAGTCAGTACTTTTCTTTTTATTTATTTATATAGATAAAAGCTTTAAGGTGCAAGCTATCAAGTAAGTAAGTTCATTTAAGTATCTAAGTTCATTTAATTTCATTGAACTGTGGCATCTTTACTTTCTATAAGCGACTTTACAAATGAGAACTGTATTGAAATATCTTTCGATTACTAAACATTTCTTACAAATAGTAGGTTATTCTACTTCTGTATCACTTCGATATTAAATAGCTGCAACAGATTTTTAGGTATCGAGAGAAATTTAAGTGCAGACGCCAGCACATCAAGCTACCCCAATCTGTAAAATTTATTTGATAGATTTTCAACTTTATCACGTAAACATAAAGTTCATGTTCAATTGGGAAAATTTAACAGTTTGGCGTAGCTTGATGTGCTGGCGTCTGTACCTACAGTACTCATGGGTAAAGTTGCCCTGGAAAGTAAAGATGCTACAGTTGACCGTATTGGATGAACTTAGAGGATCGTATAATAATTATGTAAAGGCATATTTGTTATGGTCGCGAATCATGTTTTGTGCAACATACAAACTGACACTGACCTACAAATTGCAAAAACGTAAGAAAATTTTTAATTTCGTGGGACTTTCTTCTTTAGTTCGCACTTTCTTTCTTTCTTTCTTTCTATCTGTAAATGAATCCTACTAATATTAAAAATGTGAAAGTTTGTGAAGATGTTTGGATGTTTGTTATTTAATCACTTTCCATCCCGGTAATACGTTCCCACGGGATAATTTCCGACTTCCACACGGGCGAAGCCGCGGGCGGAAGCTAGTTTAAGATATTTATTAAGAAAATACTCCTACTGTTATTTGTTTGAAAACTTGCATTGTCGTGTAATTTACAAGCACTATCATAATGTTAATGAGGCAGCTACTCACTCTTCTCCATGAGGAACAGGTACCCGGCGCGCGCCGCCCCGCCCCCCGCCTCCTCGGCGGCCGCCTCCTCCTCCTTGTTCTGCGCACACACAACACGTTACACACACACACACACAGTGCCGACGGGCCCCACAGTGCCAGCACACTCACCATCTGGCGCACCTCCATCATCTTCTTCATGAGCGACTCGGTCTGCTTGCTCATCTCGTCGAAGTTGCTCCGCGTCTGCAAGCGCGCACAGGTTAGTGAAGCCACACGCGCCACATGCGCCGCGCCACTCGACTCACTCTCACTCACAACACTCACAACTCACTGAGTTCCGTGCGTTGAATTGATGCGTTTTGCTTAGCGATAGCAATCTAATATCTGCACCACCTTCGGTTGACTGGTTGAGAATGACTAAGGCATTAAGTCCGTCTTTGTACCTTATTTGTGTGGGAAAAGTTTAAATAAATAAATAGAAATATTCATGAAAAAGAACTATTTATTTATTTAAACTTTTCGCAAACAAAAATCTGTTCGTAAGAATCCTAACAATAAACTATGTATCGATTATAGTAGTAGTTATAGCAAAACGTCGTTAGTGTTGTTTAGTGGGACACACTCACGCGACACGCGACATGTGCACTGCTAGAGAGCAAGGCACGTCATACGAGTGCTCAGAACCGGTATATTCTGATAAAACTGGACGTGAAAACTAAGGTGAAGCAAGCTGTCAATAGCTTCTATCACTAGCATCAGTCGATGTATTCTTTAAAAATCTCACCATGAGAACTGACGTGAAGTGACCTTGAAGTGAGCTGTCATTCCACCTGATGCTAGGAATTGACACTAATGACAGCTCTATAATGTCAATATGTTAATCTCTAGCATCGGGTTACTTCAAGCTCACTTTACCTTCTTTTTCACGGTGAGATTTTTACAGAACAGCTCTGGTCGAATGACAGCTCACTTCACGCTAAGTACGATAGTTGCAGAGCGGCCCCTGCTACCCACCCGCTGTATGCGCAGCTGCAGGTCCTTGACGCGCGGCTCTGCGTCGGCGTGCACGTCGTGCGCCGTGTGGTGGAAGGTCCACCAGCCGAACACGAAGCCCAGCAGCGTCTCCACCAGCTCGAACTTCTTGCGCTCCTGCACCGCCTGCAGCTGGAACACGTACTCCAACGACGCCTGGCAGAAATCTCGTTCCGCCATGTCCATCGCCGCGTCCGCCTGCACACACCGCTTTACTATACACTCACAGAACCATGCTCCGTTACAAACCTTTTCAGGCTCAGTTCTTATGCATTCACTCACATTTTAGTGACACAATATTTAAAAGGACTTTATATCACAACACTTTCTTTTTGAACCGACGAAAAAACGGAGGAGGTTACTCAATTCGACGCGTATATTTTTTTTTTTTTTTTTTTTTTTTTATGTATGACCACGCATAACTTTTTTCAGACTAGTCCCATTTTGATAATTCTTTTTTTATTGGAAAGGGTATACCCTGAAGTTGGTCCCATATACATTTTGAAGAAAAAATCCAACCCTAAGGGTACGAAAACAGGGGATGATTGATTGTTTACTCACAGATTTTAATACTGAGTTGTGTATTATGCAAAAATTAAGCATGTAGTAATTAGTAGATTATAGCCACAAAAAAATATTAAATAAAAACTTTTTAATAAAAAAATTAAACCGCCGAAAAACCGAAAAGTAAAAAATAATAAACCTGCGTTGTCCAACCCCAATAACTAAGTTCGGAAGTCGGTGACTTTGGATATGTATTTAATTATATGTCACCGCCTTCCGAACTTAGTTATTGGGGTTGGACAAAGCAGGTTTATTATTTTTTACTTTTCGGTTTTTCGGCGGTTTAATTTTTTTATTAAAAAGTTTTTTTGTTGTAAGTTTAACCTCATTTGCCAATTGAAAAAAATATTTAAAGTGATTGTTAAAGATCTAAAATTAGAATTTCGGTTTTTAAGTATTAAAATACTCAAATGAAAGCATTCAATTTGTAAGTAGCTCTATAAATCGGCACCCACACGTACGTTTTCTGATTCATTTGTTTACATTTTCATGAGATACCTACTTTGGCAATAGATTTATACAGGCGTATCGTTGGTGCCAAATAACGAGGCAACACCATGGTGGCGTGGTGATCATTGCCATTTACCCGATGACTTTGTACGAATCCCAATGACAGCGAAGTATAATTTATATTGGATTTTTATTTTTGACATCTATGTTTCAATTCAGAATATTGAAGGACTTTTTTTTCTGTAATGCATAACTCTAGAATCTGTAAGGGCCAAAGCAGACGCCATCATTCTAACATCTCAAAGGCGCCTGCACCAATTATATGCTATGAATCGGTCGGTCGCCATCAATAGGGTATTTTCCGATTTCATAAAAACTATTTTAATTTGAAGATTGGGACGATATATTTAGAAGAGAAATAACAATAAATGTATTAATACACATTTTCTCAGTTAAAAACGATTAAAATCTCATTTGTTTTTCGTTGTTTCGAATTTACCGCCAAAACGCTCCTTACGATGACTTTTTATCACGTGACATGTGACGTCAACTTTGTTTATACGGCACCGGTACAAATTAGTTTGGCGCCGTTTTAGGAGTATTTTGCACAGAGGCACCGCACACCAGTAATATCACTTTATATTCATTAAAAATCGTGTTAATTATAAACTCGACATTCACTTATTTTCTTACTAACTACTTTAGTTTACACAAAGTTGACGTCACGTGATAAAAATTCATCGTAAGGAACGTTTTGGCGGTAAATTCAAAACAACGAAAAATAAATTTGGTTTAAATCGTTTTTATTTGAGAAAATGGATTGAAATCAATTTATTTTTATTTTTCTGTTAAATATCTCGTTCCAATCTTCAAATTAGAATAGTTTTTGAAAATTTTTAAAATACCGTATTGTATCGGGTCGCCCCGCCAGCCCGCGCACGCCCGTCTCTTCAATTCAAAATGCTATAGTGCCCGTTGCTGGTTTCGTACCTGCAGCTAACCAAAAATGCAAATGTGTGCGGAGCTAACCTCCCGATGCTAAAAGTGTCGGTCTGTTCCGACCCTAAATAAATGTAGGTCAGTGATCGCCATTGCCTTCTCATGTATGGGCAGTAATTATGTAAGCAACTTGACTTTAACGAGCTCAGCAGCCGCTTGCGCGACGCCGGCGACGACGGTTCAACGACACTGTTAAGTAATATGATTTATGTTGGCGAACGAACTATTGGCGTGTGGACAGTGGACAAACTCCGGCGGATCACTGTACTGTGCCGTGCTGCAGTGTCGTGTGTTACATCATAATATCAACGTCATGTTTCGCAACACTACAGAGCGACTTAAAGTATTTATATTTGTATAAAGTTTTGTAAACATACAAACATAAGTCACGCCTTTTCCCAATAGGGTAGGCAGAAACTACAGAACGCCATCTTTATACAATAAAATATTGAAGAACCTGGCTCTCACGCACTCTCGACAGATGGCGCTATAACTCCCCCACAAGTTGCCGAGGTAGCTGTGGGCATCAGTGCGCATAGTGCGAGTAGAACCATTACAACTAGACAAGCTGCTTGATGTAATCCATGTCCGTGAGTCCATGTTTCGACGATGTTTCAAATACAGTATAAGTTTTTACACAGCGCATTGTACAACCGACGAAAAATTTCTGCGCTGGTAGATCTAGAATGATATGCTGAACTCATGGTTACAGTCTGCGCACTGGTTAAAAATGTACCCTGTATAGTTACAGCGTCGCTACATGGGGCGGGTTGAGGGCAGTGGGCGACTGAGCGAGGGGCGATTGGTCGCGGCGCCGCTGGAGTGATCAGAAGGCAAATTCCCGTAATTAAAAACGTTCAAAATTTAGTGGCAGTCTCACCTCGGCGACAGTCAAAGGTCAAAAACATGTCAAAAATGTATGGAAACTCGAGGTATTTTTGACAGATTGAGACTGAGATCAGATTGCGAATGTTCTTAAAATTACGAAAATTGCCCCTCAGGTCATCAGCTACCTCTTGGAACACAGCCTCTGGTTTCTTGGTGGAGAGCGAGAGCGTGCGCTCTTGGCTCTGGCAAAACTTGGCAGTCTTCTTGTCGAATTTCTTCTTCCCCTCCTGCAATATGAAAGCGTCGGTTATAGTGGAGGTAAGGTGAAGTCACGCGCGTGGCACGTGCAGCTAGTGCAGGCGGCACGTGCGCGCGCCGCGGAATTGATCCTATTATGATGAGCTATTCTCGGCGACACGATCTGTCGCAAATAACGACGAGCCGTTAATTGAGCACTAACATTCACTGTAGGGTCCTCCTACTAGATAGTACACCTAGGGTTGCCAACCGTACTAGAATAAGAGTATTGTACTCTTTTTCTACGGTGAAATACTCCTTTTTACATAAACTGACTTTTTGAGGCAAGTGATATAGTTTTTCTGCGGTTATTCTATATTTTCCAATGTGAGACTTGACTATTTATTTTTTGGTCATGAATGTGAAGTAGCCACAAGAGAAGAAAATTCATTCAAATTTATTAAAATGAGCTCCTGATCTTATATTAGCGTAGAATAAGGATATTTAGAGTCCTACAATTCTTGTAACATCATTAAAAAATGTTATGTACCGCAAAAAGTGCTAGAAGATACATATTTTTATAAATGGTACTTTTTTTTATTAATCTGTACTCTTTATTTACTCTCTACTCTATTTGAAATCAGAAATACTCTACTCCTAGAATAAGTTGGTAACCCAATAACACCTCCGCACAGAGGTCATGATGACCTCTCTGGAACTTTTTGATGCTGTGATCTCCTATAACTAACGGAGTACTTTGTACCTGTGGTTGCCCTTTATTTATGTGTCATGTGTTGTGTACATCTTTTGTTTTAGATCCTAAATCCCAGCAGTGGAAACATAATATGTTATGTTATCATTCTAGTTTATTAAATGGGAGGATAGGGCAAGTGCTGAAAGCCAGTGTGTAGGTGGGGTTACCTTAACGGCGCCGATGTGCTCCTTCCGGAAGCGCTCGAGCGGCTGGATGATCTGCTCGTGAGCGCGCCCCAGCTGCAAAACAACGAGGGCGTGAATGAGTGAGCGTCGTGAGCCAGTCTCTCCTGCCGGCTGCCCACAGGCTGCAGGCCTGAGGCTCATAACACAATATGTCTCAAAACAAACACACCTAAACAAAATAACTTCCTATAGTGAGTATCACACATCAAGTTGTATGCCCTGCCAGCTCATATATGATAAGAGCTAGCAGGGCATACAACTCTATGTGTCAGAGTGTTGATGATCTTGATTTATATTCCACTAGTGTTCCTAAATAAAAAAAAACCGTGTAAAAACTTCTTTAAAGATCACTAAAACCTGTTCAGTCTTTTCTTAATTCTCTCCGAGTGCTTGCTTATTCTTACTTTCGCTTGCCTGTCTGCTGTTTCTTGTGCTACCCTAAGCTGTCAGTAAAAATTTCTAACCTTTTGGCCTTCTTTCACTTACTATGGACATGATCGGATTTGTTACACTTGTTATGAAAATCCTGTCATTTGGTTTAAATAGGTTTGTTTTCTATAATGTGAATGTGTGAATGTTGTAGGCCATAGATGCTTTGATTTGGTGGACATTTTCTTAATACTTGTAGACATGCGTACACACTACACACAGTACACTGAATACATTTGTAAACATTGTCTAAAATCACTTATTTTATATGAAATAAAATATTTTGAACTTGATATATTGTATTAAAACCTGAAAAAAATGCAGAACCCGACAGATTCTCACTAAGCCGGGTTTTATGATCTGCAGAGACTGCAGAATCTGCCGATACAGTTGGGCACATGTCCAGTGTGGTGAAATGTATTACTGTACATGAGTCTCACAGGGGGTTCCGAAGCCATGAAGCCTTGTCATTTGCAAAAATAGTGAATGTGCAGGTCCTTTGGCACCAGTTTGTGAAGCTACCTACAAGTAGCTGAACAATTTGTAAGCGACTCGTGAAAAGTTATAAACGTCGCATGAGTAAGTAGTAGGTATACTAAGCACCGAGCGCACAAGCCCGATGAATTAGTTAAGTACATTTCGCAAATGAAAAGTTCAGCAGGGGAAGAAGTAAATAAATGTTGAATGGAAAGAGTAATGTAGTGTGACATTTAATAGTAAACAGTAATTAGATAGAAACTCGTTGATTATGAGCTGTTGTAACGCACGGATGCCGTAACAGACGGACAGGACGAACAATATGAGCATGTGTGTATGTTTGAGTGAGTGTGTCGGTGAGTAAATGTGTAGCGCCGCGTAAGAACGGTACGTGTTCATGTGTGCCTGAATGTGACATTCACAAGTCAGTGAGCGAAAAGCGCGGCCGCCAACTGCCACTACACACACCTCGCAATGATTCAGAAGCTATTCTGTTGAGCACACAAGGTGCTCCCCAGACCGGCAAGCAACGTTGAAGAGGCCGTTTTGTTCTGCGTGTGCGTTATTTCATACATTTCCATACGTTCTATAGTCGTCGCGGAGGAGTTTTCCATCGTCTGCTCAGCGCTTACAGTGCTCCCGTGGAGACAGTTGCCGACTTGATGTGCAGGGCGCGCTTTGTTTACCGCCGCGTATTGTCAGTGTCGCCGCATTCTATTTGTGCACAACTATCTCGCCGGAAATCGACGCGAGCTGTTACCGATCATGACCGCGCGCACACACACACACATGACGTTTCGTAGGTACCGATCAGAATAACTTATTGCATCATTTTATCAAATACATTATATACCTACCTGTACCTACTGTCTGATCATCGTGATAGAACTTTTGCTTTAGTCTGTTGGAAAGACATTGAGTATACCTCTCCTGAAGTCCTGACCACAGAGAAATTATACCAAGAATGTAAACCTACAGTACTTAATCCTGCTCTATTGAATTGTGAAACAAAATAAACGATGATGAAGACAACCTGAGAGCATTAAACGTGAAAAGAGATCATACCAGTAGTAGTGTACCGTCGGTGGTATCACTTTGACCTTGTGCTAGCCTAGCGTACACAGTTTCTATACAAGAATTAGTGGCCAGCTGTTATCTACTGTAAGTATACCTTATAATTGACATGGAGCCACCTGTACCACTAGTACAATGAGAGGCCAGGTGATACTGTTTACGTTATTACTGACGTCGGCCTGCGGTACCACTATTACAATACGACGCCAGCTGATACAGTTCGGGGCCTACTGGACACTAGTAAAATAGTACCTTAATGTTTATTTGGGTCAAAACATCCATTTTATAAATTACTAAGTACCTAATAGGTATAATAATATACGGAGTCTAGAAGGAAGCTTGCAGTCTTCGGGTCGCTGAGGTGCGGGGTGACTCATGAAATGTAAAAGGCAACATTCTTCATAGTACGAACTGTAATTTATCAGGAATTCGAATGGTATACAATGCGACCAATCATTATACGGTTGAGGATTCCACAAATACACTAAACAAGTAGGTACGTTACAGTTATTTTGAAAAGTCAAACGAAATTCAGAAATGTTAATTACCTAGATGCTAAAACATGCGATCGTATTGGATTCCAGAAGTAAAAATTACTAATATTTTATGGTAACTAAGCCGTGTGCCCGTTTGTTTTTCTTACAAACTTCCATCAAATCAAATCAAATTATTTTATTTAACATAAACCTGCATGGGCACTTATGTAACGTCAGAAGCTAGGTGCACGGTTCCAATTTGTCCTCCTATGGAGAACAGCCGACAAGAAACTCCACGGTTACTCTTTAAAAAATAATTGGCTTTTACAATATTTTCAAATTACAGTGATAATAGGTATGGGAGGACAGTGCAGACCTGTGTACCTGATACTTAAAGGAATGAAAATAAAGAACAGAAAATCGTCTACAAATCTACAATCTGTAAGGCCTACGTTCTCTCATTCACAATATGTACAATAATCTACATAAATAAAATTAATCTATTCAAACCAAGTGACATGAATTCCATGACTTTCATCCCCTATTGAATCACTTTTTCAAAACCTGTGCAAAATTTCAGGGTTCAGGGGTTTCAGGGTTTATAATCTATCTGTGTGCCAAATTTTATCCAAATCTGGTCAGCCATTTTTGCGTGATTGAGTAACAAACTTTCACATTTATAATATTAGTAGGATGTTTATTAACTAGATAAGTAGATTATTAATATTAAATACTTGGATAGAGCCACGTTTTCAAAGTCAACATCGATTAATTTATTTTAATTAGGTGGGCACATTTACGTCAAAAGTCACAAGAAAATATTATTAATTCTAATGGCCCGTCCTAAAGATAGTTTCGTATGAAGAAGTATGCGCAAGAATCCCCATACTTTAGATATCTTCGATATTGTTCTCAACTCGTTCAAAGTACAGCTTTGCGTTCTCGCGAGGGCTGAACCATGAGTTGATGACTCAACACTCATACATTAGTAAGTTATTGATGTCGTACATGGTCGCGACAGGGCCCCCGCCGCCAGTCGACGCACTACGATGTGCAAGCAGCAGGATCCAACCTTACACGGACATCAGCCATACGGTCTACGAAATGTCTCAGAATATCTCGAAGGTCACAGACTGTCTCAATTTCTAAAACAAACGGTATCTTTCTAATTAACATACTTACTTATATTGGCTAAAGTGGCTCTACAAGTCTACACTAAATACAAGAAATTCGTTAAAACCGAGAGCAAAAATACAGGTTAGATAAGAACATAAAATGTCTTGAACATAAACACATCAACGAGTCATTGAGAGCAGTTTCACTTTCGCCTGCGCCTGCGCAGATCGGCGGGACACAATAGTCACCATTCAACTAACTAGTATAATTTTAGGCGCCGCGCTCGCCGCGGGATGCAGCAGACAGGAGCTTCTTTACAACGAGATGAGACATCAAAGACATGCCGCTACACGCCAGTGTCTAGCCAGCTATTTGAACTGGTGTATGTGAAAGCATGCCAGCAAAAAAACTCGAAGCCAATTAGGATGCGTTACAAGCCGCCCCGGCGGCTGCGCGTCACGGGCGCATTGTGCGGCGTAACGCGTGACGTGGTGTCCGGGCGGCCGACGCGTGGCGCCGCTCACGTAATGCTGCACTAATTATGTCAACGCCCTCATTAGCATGCATCCCGCGAGGCGCGCTGGACGTGATCGTTGGCGAACGGCATCGAAAGTGATTCCTGAAGGTCGGCGCTTGTTTACCAACAAGGCCGAGCACGCCGCTCCGCACCCGACACACTCCTCCTACGTACGAACGTATACGTGTTCACATGCCCCACATACCCGACGTAGACGTGACGTACACGCACTTGTTTTCCTTGACATTGAACGAAGTCGATCAAAAGTGGCGCTAATGGCTTATTTATAGCTTCCGCTGTCTATTGATCTTAGAATATCGTACTCGATTTACACGAAGGCCATCGAGCGTAACCGAAGACAGGCGCTACTCAATATGAACCATATCATACACAGATTAACAGAAAACTTAAAGTTTCCTGTTTAAAATGTGTAATTTTATATTTCACACGTAATAGTAGTAGTACGCAAGTGTGCAGCAAACTGACTGTCAAGCTGAAAGCTGAAGGATCCTCTCCGACTCGACGCGCTACTGACTCAAGGTTCTGGACTGCAGCATGAGCTGACAGCATGGGCGCGAACTCGTAGACTTGTGGGATGAAGACTCGGCGAACATTTTTTGCGTAGGTATTAGTGACATCAACTAGTATTATGTATAGCCAAGAGCCTCGAGTCTTCGACCAACACGCAGGCTTAGCATGACGCTTTATATTTCTACTTTACAGCAGAAAAGAAATCGCTTGTCTACATTTCACCTTACAAAACTGTCAATTGTGTATACGGGAACGTCATTTTTATCTACTCTTCCGACTACAAAACGCATGTCTTCGGTTCTTGGGCTAAGCTTGCTGAGGAGGCTCGCGTTGGGCAATTGAATACAGAACGTGGCACTCCTGGATGAGAGCTGCTTGTTTTTTACGCGATATCTTAGTGAATTCAGAACCGATTTTTCGTTAAAAGGCGGTTCCATACTAACCCCTAGGGGAGGGTTTGCGCTTACAAATTTATGTTTTGGCTTTCCAACAACCTGCTTCGCTTGCTTATATGCTTGGCTTGGTTTTGTATACGCAAGCCTACCTTGCCTCCTCCTTCTGAGGCGGCAAGGTGGCGTGGTCTTGAGGGAGAGCGCAACGGTCGTGTAGATCCTTAAGACAAGTCTGGTGATGTTCCTTCTCGAGGTTGCCGCCCCGTTATTGGTCTAATTCCATATGAATTAGACGTAACAGAAATCACCAGGCGATTTACCTCAGGGGTGGCGAGGTCATGTCCCTGGGTGTCCATCATCGAAAAAGAGCAGATGATGGATAGCAATGACCTCCCGCGTGTTTGTGCCGTGCGCGGGGACCCGTACGGAGGGATGAAGGAATCCTGGTGGTTGAGTGGAGCAGGTTGCACACAACACACCACTTTGGCCCGGATTTCCTCTTACACGGGAGGTCGCGGGGTAGCTACCCGCGATCAATCGGCTGAGGCATCCCATAAGCGGGATGTCAAGCAAGGATCGGCTTAGTGGGGGGGGGGGGGGGGGGGCAGCCGGCGTGACGTGGGGTCCCGGGATGAGTTGCGGCATAGTCTCGTGCCGTATACAGTCCCGCGATTCTCCGTCGCGTGCGGGCTCGTCATCTTCCTGCTAGGGTGATCCTATACCGAAGGAGTAGCTCTGGCGTTCGCTCGTTGAACGGGCGACGTCCCCGACTGAGGGCTCCGTGGCGGGTGGAGCGCTCCAACGGTGAATCACAAACGTCCAAACCTATGGATAACGAGACAAACTCGACAAAAACCAAGCCACAAGCTGCGTCCCGCTCGTCGGATGCGCTTACAAAAGCCAACACACCATGGGCTGCGTCTTCAGATGCGCCTTCCACAATCAACGCAAGGGTTGCGTCTCAAGATGTGCCTAAGCGGCAACCGCCTAAGGCTGTATCCACAGATGCACCCAATAAACATAAACGTTCGGCTGCGTCCAAGGATGCGATGAGGAAGGCAACCGCAAGGGATGCGCCACAACAGGCTGCGTCCCGAGCAATCCCAACCTCATCTGCGTCCACGGATGCGCCCCCTAGCACAATCCTGACCGAAAGGCCAAGCTCAGTTTTCGCTCAAGGCGACTCGAGGAGTAACGCAAATGTAGATGCGCCCAAAACACGGGCTGCGTCAACGGCTGCGGTCTCTGAGAGGGACCTAACGAATCTGGCCAAAGCCCCACTGGCAGGACCATCAATCGCCAACAACTGGCAAACAATATCGCACAAAAAGACGACCCTCAAGACCTCCGCCACGGCTGAGACGCCGAAAGGCGAGGATGCCACCGGCGTTAAGCGCAAGCGCAGTGCGAAGCCAAGAGGGCGGAAAAAATTATTAAAGACCAGCACGACGCCGGCCAGGGCGCAGAAGCGTTTGCGTCCCGACGATTCCATCACACCAACCGGTGTTAGTAAGAAGAGTAAGCCTGCTCGCTCCCGTACGGGTGATGGAACTTCGGTGAGCTACGCCGAAGCGGCCGCGGCGTTCAGGAACAACGAGCTGTGCGTTGCCGTCATGACCGAGCCCTTTATGGACATGACGCAGGAGCAAGCGGAGGGTATCCGGCAGTTGATTGAGAACCAACTCCGTGCTCTGCTGAAGGCAACTCCAGAACCAACCGACACAACTCAAAGCACCGCGATCCACTTCAGAGGCCGGGCCCACTTCGCCGAAGGCGTCCTCAAGACATGGTGTGAGGACGACTTCACGCTGGCCTGGCTCAAGGGGATCATAACCAATATGTCGTCCCCGTTACCGGGGACCAAGCTCACCGTTCGGCCTCAAGCCGACATACCTAAGAAGGTACTGTGCATGCTGTATGTCCCCGAAAACAGCGAGGACACATCAGAATTGCACAGGATGTTGGCGAGATAGAACCCGAACCTCAAGATGAACACCTGGACTCTGACACATGAAAGGGTCAGACAGGAGCCCCCGGGAACCTGTCTCTTCTATCGTGTGCCAGAGTCCATGGTGAAAACCATAAAAGACCAGCAGCGGCGGGTTTACTACCTCATGGGTAGTATATACATCCGTTTCCTGGAGGAGAGTAGTTCCAAGGAGGATGCCGCCGCGCTATCAAAAGCAACAACCTCGACCGCGCCTCAGGAGGAGCTTGGTCCGTTGCTACCTGGACGTTCCCCGTCGCCTTCCGCGACGGGTAATGCTGGGGAGGCGGTGGATCTGGCGACTTCTATGGCAGCGCTGGAGGTTTTATCAACTGCGGAATTAGTACAAGATCCACTCTCGTCCATTCTACTTTCGGACGAGGACTGCTTTCCGCAAGGGGAGAGAAGTGAGGGCGAGGACAGCAGCCTCTGCTCCTCTCCTTTGCGGGACTAGGATCTTGCAAACCAACCTCCAGCACAGCCAATCTGCGTCGGCCACCTTGCGCAGAGTGCTGGAAAATCAACAAGGTAAAACCATCGCCCTCATCCAAGAGCCGTGGATCAGGGGTGGCAGAATATGCGGTCTGGGTAACATCGGAGGTAAGTTGCTGCTAGACACCTCCGTAACCAATCCGCGCACCTGCATTTTTGTCCCAAAACATGTACCTAACCTTCTAATTAACGAATTCTGTTCGAGGGACCTGACAGCAATCAGGCTTTTCAGAACCGAGCAGGAACTCCCGGACATTGTACTGGCCTCGGCATACCTGCCGGGTGATGAGGACGTGCCTCTGCCAGAGCTCGCCTCACTGGTTGAGTACTGTGAAAAGGAGAAACTGGAACTAATCATCGCGACAGACTCCAATGCGCACCACACGCTCTGGGGTAATGTCAAAACCAACAACCGAGGTGAGGTAATGCTTGATTTTATTCTTAGTAATAACCTTGTTTTACTCAACAAGGGCTCTGAACCTACCTTCATAAACGCGAGATCGCAAACAATAATTGACTTAACAATAGCAACCATAGGTATTTCCAACTCCATACAGGACTGGCATGTGTCCAATGAGATATCATGTTCAGACCACAGATGGATCCGCTATACCATTAATTTTAACCTAACCAAACCACAGTCAAGAAGGGTTCCTCGCAACACAGACCAAGTCAAGTTTGTCAGATTAGTCGAGGCTGAAATAGTCAGATTACCCGCCCTTCCGGCTGAAATACCAGTAACCAACTTAGACGAACATGTAAACAACATCACATCCATCCTCCTATCTAGCTATGAACAGTCGTGTCCCCTCACGGTACCAAGGCAGGGAGCTCGCCATTCCTGGTGGAGCCCTGAACTGGAAAGACATCGACGAAAGCTGAGAAGACTGTTCAACAGAGCTAGGAACACACGGTCGCCGATAGATTGGGACCACTATACAACAGCTCGCAAAATGTATAAAAAACTGATACGCCTCAGAGGAAAGAATAGCTGGAGGCGTTTCTGTACCAACATTGAAAGTAACAACCAGGCAATGAGGGTTAAAACCTGTCTTGCTCAAGACAAAGACCACTCAATAGGATGCCTGAAAAAAACAGATAACACCTACACTACAAACGACGCTGAAACAAGCGAACTACTTCTAACCACCCACTTCCCAAGATGCCAGATTGCCACCCAGCAAAGCTGGGAACCACATAGGGAGAGGGCCACGAGTAGCCTGGATTGGGAGGTGGCGTTAGAAGTAATTGACAAAGACAAGATAACATGGGAATTCGTGGACAAGCTGCTGATCTTGTACTTTCCTATTTATCAAACAGGCAGCAAAAAGTAAACGTTAATGGGGCGACGTCCTCGGGGTCTCTAGTTAAGATGGGCGTGCCTCAAGGTTCAATTCTTGGCCCTTTTTTATTTCTAGTTTATATAAATGACCTTCCTTACCTGATGGCTAACTTCTCGGACATAATTTTATTCGCTGATGACACTTCTCTTATTTTTAGAATAGATAGAAAAGATACGGATGTCTTACATGTCAATAATAGTCTAGCTGTTCTTTCGAAATGGTTTGCTGCTAATAATCTCTTACTCAATGCGAACAAAACTAAATGTCTTAAGTTCTCGTTACCGAATGTACCCCAAGTAGGTCTAAACTTAAAACTTGGTGGCAAGAAATTGGATGCTATTTCGGAAACTGTATTTTTGGGAATTACTTTAGATTCAAAATTGCAATGGGGTGCTCACATTAGAGCTCTTTCAAGTAGATTAAGCTCAGCTGCTTACGCAGTAAGAAAAATAAGGCAGTTGACTGATGTAGCCACAGCTAGGTTAGTTTACTTTGCTTATTTTCACAGTATTATGTCTTATGGCGTTCTGCTGTGGGGATCGGCAGCTGACGTAGATTCAATTTTTATTTTACAAAAGAGGGCAATCCGCGCAATCTATAAAATGGGGCCTCGCGAGTCTCTTAGAAACAAGTTCAGCGAAATTGATATACTAACTCTGCCTTCTCTTTATGTCCTAGAAAATATCTTGTATGTTCGCAAAAACTTAGGCCTTTTCAAAAAACGATGCGATTTCCATAATCTGAATACACGTAGTAAAGATGAAATTGTGATTCCAAAATTTAGACTGACTAAAACTAGCAAGTCATTTCTAATAAACAGTATCCGCTTCTATAAAAAGTTGCCAAAGTCAGTTACAGAACTTAGCGATGGAAAGTTTAAAACGCACATCAAACGTGTCCTTATCAAAAAAGCATATTATAAGATAAAAGACTACGTTGAAGACAGGGAAGTTTGGCATTAATTCCTTCTGCACATGTGGCTTCCCTGGTACCTCATTAACAGCATAACTATGTGAAAGTCTATCAACTGCTCTCAAATACAATGTTCTTTTTTATTCTTTTTTTATTTTTACAATGCTGACATATTCTCGTCATTAATTGACACTATACAACAATTTTATTTAGGTTAATTTTATTTATGTAGATTATTTTACATATTGTGAATGAGAGAACGTTGTAGGCCTTACTGACTGTAGATTTGTAGACGATTTTCTATTCCTAATTCGTCTAAGTACCTGGTACTTATTGACAGGCCTGCGCTGTCCTCCCATGCATTTTATCTCTGTAATTTGAAAATATTGTTAAAGCCAATTATTTTTAAAAGAGTAACCGTGGAGTTTCTTGCCGGCTCTTCTCCATAGGAAACAACAATTTGGAACCGTGCACCTAGCTTCTGACGTTTCATAAGTGCCCATGCTGGTTTATATGAAATAAAAATA
Organism: Polymixis flavicincta; assembly: GCA_949987655.1. Lineage (NCBI taxonomy): Eukaryota > Metazoa > Arthropoda > Insecta > Lepidoptera > Noctuidae > Polymixis > Polymixis flavicincta. The sequence continues at coordinate 2,143,177 of OX465172.1, read as the reverse complement.
TTTTGATTTTGATTGATTTTGAGCAATCAACACCTTCTTACCTTTCAAGGCAGCAGGGCTGGACGGTATTTTCCCAGCTCTGCTCAGGTGGAGCCAAGATCTACTGGCTGATTACCTCCTTAAGGTATTTCGAGCCTGCCTGGCCCACCGCTACATCCCCTTGAACTGGCGGGAAGTAAAAATAATTTTCATACCGAAGCCGGGCAGGGGTGACTACACCCAACCCAAGTCTTTTAGACCCATAAGCCTCTCCTCGTTCTTCCTGAAGACACTGGAGAGGCTGGGGGATAGGAAGATTAGATCCCAAATTTCGGTACATAGACCCTTACATCCTAATCAACACGCCTACTGTGCAGGCAAATCAACTGAATCAGCACTCCATAGCGTAGTTTCACGCATAGGAAGTGCTCTTAAAGCAAAAACCCCAACCCTAGGCGCCTTCATTGATATAGAAGGTGCTTTCGATAAAACTAACTTCGCCAGCATCGAACAGGCACTTGCCACGCACGGTGTTGCGCGAACACTCATAGAATGGATCAATAACATGCTAAAATACCGTGCTATTCGATTTTCCGTGAACACCACCACGCGAGGTATCGTAAGTAGAGGCTGCCCACAGGGTGGGGTGCTGTCACCACTACTGTGGAACTTGGTCGTAAATGAGCTCATCGCAGAGCTCAACGCCAGCAGTCTGTACTCGGTGGGATACGCGGACGACATAGCAATTTTAATCTCGGGGAAATTTGAGGGCATCTTGTGTGATCTCATGAGAAGTGCCTTCAAAATAATCGAGAGTTGGTGCACGAAACACGAACTATCGGTTAACCCCTCGAAAACAGAACTAATAATGTTCACCAACAAAAGAACCCTGGGACCCCATAGGCTTCCAAAACTCTTCAACACAGAACTAACACTCAAAGACGAAGTCAAGTACTTGGGGGTGATCCTTGACAGCAAACTGCTCTGGAACAAGCATCTTGACTACAAACTCAATAAAAGCACAATTGCACTATACCAATGTAAAAAAATGTTAGGAAAAACATGGGGGCTTTCTCCGAAGATTACCCTGTGGCTATATAAAGCGGTGATCAGGCCAATGTTGGCTTATGGCGCTCTGGTTTGGTGGACGAGGACCGAACTCTCAACCACCATTACTAGACTACAGCGCTTCCAACGACTGGCCTGTTCAGCTACCACTGGCTGCATGAGAACCACCCCAACAGCAGCCATGGAGATAGCCCTTCAATTAACTCCCCTGGACCTGTACATACAGCAGGAGGCCGCACTAGCTGCTATCAGGCTAATGCATCTGGGCATATGGGGCAAGAATTTAACCAGCCCACACGCTAAAATCCTGGACCGGGCGATTGAGTACCAGCCACTCATCGCTGCCCCGTGTGATAGAACACCAAACCAACCTATGTTCAATAAAAACTATATTATACAAACAGTAGAGGAAGAAAGGGATCAGTCGGGAGCCAATGAAGTGCGCATCTACGCCATCTACGCAGATGGCTCAAAAACACAAAACGGTTCAGGTGCTGGCGCACACTCCCTTGACCTCAACATCAACTTTCACATACCGCTAGGCACACACAGTTCAATCTTTCAGTGTGAATGTGTTGCCTTAACACAAGCCGCTACAGCAGTAAAGCGCTTAGGCATCCGGAACTACGGCATTAAATTCCTATCCGACAGCCTATCTGTGCTCAAAGCTTTAGAAAACAAACAAACTAACAACAAACTAATTTTTGAGTGCCATCTTGCCCTGGAGAGTTTATCGACGTCCAATCGTATTGCACTCCAGTGGATCAAAGGGCACAGTGGATCTTTAGGCAATGATGCCGCAGATGAACTTGCGAAGAGAGGCTCTGATATGAAAGTGCTAGGCCCGTACCCACTTCTCCCCCTGCCTTTCTCACAATTTCGTGCGTGGATTCGCCAAAGGTCGACCGAACTCCATAACAACAGATGGTCACGGGCAACAGACTGTAGACAGTCAAAATTGGCTTTACCAACTGTACACCCGCGATTAACCAAAAAACTTCTCAGCCTGAGCAGAAATAACCTTAGAATAATAATAGGAACAATTACGGGCCATAACACCCTTAACAAACACCTTTTTAACATAGGCGCCACAGACAGCCCGCTTTGCAGGGGCTGCCTTGACGCCGAGGAATCAGCCGCCCACGTCATCCTGGAATGCGAGGCCGTGGCTTCTCAACGCGAAGAAATCCTCGGAACAGTGAGGTCGCTCCGCGAAGCCTGTGAAGCTCCCAGGAAGCTTCTGTGCTTTTGGGCGGAGCTAGGCTGGCTCTGCTAGCCAGCATCCCCACGCACAACGGACCGACTGGGAGTCTACGTGCGGAAAAGGGAGTCCCATCATCATCATCATCATCATACTAACCCCATGTCTCATGAAGATCTTCCGAGCCTATGCCCGTTGGAATTATTTTTATAAATGACAGGAAACCTCCCGCGATTTCCGCTATCGCTAGTCGATAATCAGCATGCCTCCCTTTTGCCAACTTTGTTGGAGTTGGCTTCCTGTCTAACCGGATGGATACAGCTGAATACCAGTATTTTACATCGAGCGACTGCCCATCTGACCTCCACAACCCAGTTGCAGGGTAACAGATACCCATTAAAAATAAAAATATACCTACTTACTTAAAATATGGAGGTGCCGATGTATACAATTACGTAATATGTTATTTATACGTGTAAGTTATGATGATTACGTGTGTTACGTGTAAGTGGTGGCACTGACCATGCGGTCCCGCTCGTCCTCGATGGTGCGGATGAGCGTGGCGAAGTGGTGCAGCGACCGGCTGATGACGCGCTCGTCCTCCGTCATAGAGGCGCCGATGCACGCGAACTCGAACTGCTCCATGCTGGTTGCCAGCGCCATCTGCGCTGCGCCCAGACCTGCACAGAACACGCGCATGAGCCCGCTGCAACTACGTCACACAGACGATTTGCAAATACTTTATGCGAATTGCAAACTCTGTCCCCGCGCAACACAACTGACGCACGTTTTGTATGCGCAGGTGTTACTGCTTACTGCTGCATCGGCTACACTGGCAATAGGCAGTAGGTAGGAACTGCGAGCTCGGTATGCTTCGTCGAGAATCTGTGAATCAGGTCGGAGGTCGCCATGAAATGAACTGAAATGAACCTTTTTGGCGCAGCCGTGAGGCACACACTGTTGTAGTTCTTTATTTTAACTTTTTTGTTATTATATTTTTTGTTTCACGAACTGTGTCCAAATAATTATTTCTTTCCATGGCATGATAGAAGTAAGAAATGTTCTTGAACTTATCATTTTTGAGCTTCGATTTAGGTACTTATTATGTTGATTAATGAGCAAATACGCCACTCGCCAGAATGTAATATAGGTATGTGAAGAATATTATTTACTTTAGACGGGCGACTGAGAACTTAGTTATCGTTTGAGCGAGTGAAACTACAACCATTCATCAAATTATGCCTACATTACTAAGTAAGTATTTATTAACTGCATCTGCATTTATGCACAATACCAGCAACATTGACATTTTTACCGACACTTTACCAATTCCGTAGAAAACTTATGGCCCCCATCCATCCATAACATTTTGATCACGTTTATTGCTGTCGTTTTACGTATAACAAATCACAAAATTAATAAAATTAAAGTATCTATGACCAATTAATTAGGTAATTAAGTAAATCTGATGTATTTTCTTTTATGTTGTCTTTCTATGGCAAAGTAGCTCTTAGTTATTTTGTAGTTTGAAATAGGTCTCATAATTTGTAAGTAGGTACTTTTTGTTTTATGTTTAAGCTGTGTACGTGGCAAATTCACCATACTAATAGATAAGTTCTTTTATGTAATCCAACTACTATCACTCCAACGACTATTTCACTAATATGTAACATACTCAGATTATGAAACAAAGGCAGATAGACCGCGTGGAACACCAAGAGTGAAGCCAAAAAACCAAATACTAAAGCGTCGCATTTTGTGTAACATACAATGCGATGCTTTAGTATTTGTTTGTTTTTTTTTTTTTTGTTTAGATTATAAAACAAAGGCAGATAGATCGCGCGAAACACCCAAGAGTCAAAAAAACAAACTAAAGCCTCGCATTATATACAATGCGACGCTTTAGTATTTGGTTTTTTGACTTCACTCTTGGTGTTCCACGCGGTCTATCTGCCTTTGTTTTATAATCTGAGTATGTTACATATTAGTGAAATAGTCCTTGGAGTACCTTATGTAAATGAATAACTGCCTGTTGGTCTCGTGGTTGCAAGCGCGAAGCTAAGTGAGGGGTCCTGGGTTCGATTCCTAGGACGGGCAAAGTGGTTTTTTTGTTGGGTGGGAAATCACCAAATAACTTCTCCCGCTCTGGAGCGGGAGGGCATGTCAGACTTTTACTGACTAAAACCCACCCGTGTTCCTTCAGTTGCCTGTGTGCCAGGGCCAGGGGCCACGGTATCTCTTCCGAACACCCCGCACCCCTGGCCCAAGCCGGGCAGACATCCAGCGTATGCTCGAAAGTGTCCTAAGGACGATCTACGCAGTGGAAACACCCGGGCGTTTCCTCCCGCCTTATCCGAAACAGGAACGTCCCGAAACAACCGTGTCCGGGGAGGACTTAAGTAGAGGCGCCACGGCGTCCTCACCTTCTGCCTGACGCAGAAGGTGAGGACGCCGTGGCGCCTCTCAATCCAGTTCTCATAGAGGGGACTTACCGTCGCAATCGTGGCGTGCCCAGCACTGGGTTGAGACAATCGCATATTGTGTTTTTCGATTAGGAATTTGTAAGTAACAGCCCTGAGTTTGGAATATGACACCCCCGTGCATCGGAAAGCACGTTGAGCTGTTGGTCCTGCGCCGCTGATCTCTCGCCGGTCGTGTCGGGTTGCGTGCCGTGCCATCGGGATTTGAGAGTGAGAGAAGAGAGAGTGCATCTGTGTCTGCGCACACCCTTGTGCACCATAATATCTGTCGGTAGTCTCCGTTGACATTGGCTGCTGAAATACGGTATCGAGGACATTGAAGTATTTATTTATTTCAAAACGTTTAAAGAGCGCCTGTTCGTCATCATCACCATGAACCATGACCTAACTAACTCAACGACTCGTCGCGCCGCGATCACTGCGCAGCACAAGCTACTCCTTAAATGCCAATCAGTGTAACATACGAAGATGATGCAGCATCTTCTGCAAGACACTTGTCAACCAAAGCATAAACGCTTTTTATAAATACTAGCTTTTGTTAACCAATTTACACGAAACCTAACAAATTAAGTATACACAAACCTTCCTCATGAATAAGTCTGTATATTGGTGAAAGCCGCATGAAAATCCATTCAGAAGTTTTTGAGTTTATCGGGGACAGACAGACAGACGCGGCGGGGCACTTTGTTTTATAATATGTAGTGATGTAGTGACATTTCATTGTTGTTTAGACACTCGTGGTCGCTTTGTTTCGTACAGACTACAGATGCAACCACGTACGCAATGGTTTTGTAACATATACATGCAAGTTAGGTGCAGTATCCGTTACTATCTGTAGCAGGGCCACATGATCACATCTAAATCCTAGTCCAGCGACCGATTCACCTTCAACGCCTGCCATTTGTGGTGACTTACAGTTGAAATGACTGACGACTACTTGTATGTGCGAGACAATGATTACTTAACGAACAAATAAACGGATACAGTACAGATACAATACGTCGCACACGGCTGACACAGTGACGCGACACACGCCACAGAGCGCCTCATAAACTACGATATAATACATATAGGGTAGTCCCTAGTCCGCCTCGTCCGCCTAGCAGTCGCGGTAACTCGCGTTCACCGCATTCATGTGATCATATTCATTACACATTGCAAGGTCACTTTTTGTGTCGTGCTCATTGTCCTATAAGCGTGTAAACACATCTCGCCCGTGGGCTGAGAGGCTGTGTGTGACTCATCCGAACGATCACCATTTCTGTAAATGTGATAACTGTATCGGACCTACTTTCCCAGAATAAAAAAAGTCTGTTAAGAAATCCACATGAGATCCTTACATAAGATATTAATGTTAATTACGTGGTTATCTAGTGGAGCCGCGAGCCGGCCGAGCACGCGTACCTATGCAACGCTCGCCAGCCAAGGACGAGATTAAGAAACGTGCAGATAGTGAGTAAGTTGTCCAATGTCGCGATATGTGGCGATAGCGGCGATTACTCACTATCGGCCGCATCTTATCGAGCGCGACAACCAACTTCTAGGTACACATGCGACAAATAGATGCGCTTGATCACTTTGTCAATTGGCTCGACGTATTGTCAGAGTTGTCGACAGCTGCGGTCCCGCAGATGTGGCATGGGCGCTATGTTACAGTAGCGCAGGGATAGAGGGCGGCACATAAGGCTCATCTGACTTTGAAGTGGGCGAGGCTGATAAGGCGCTGGGCAGCGCGGCCCGGTCGCCTGACTCACGCGCCATTGTGCCGAATGTGACATGTCTGATGCAAACAGATGCGACTGCGCCGTACACGCTATGCTACATGTATTTATTGAACGCTAAATATTACAACATACTGTGGGCGATATTTTCAAAATTTTCTAGCTTTATTTAAGGTCTTACGGAAATTTTAGTTACTAACCAAAACCTGTTCAGCAGTCACAGTTTATTCAAGTAACAACCGTACATTGTATGTAAAATATGTTGTAAGCTATTGTTTGATTTAACAGTTAAAGTTTTACTACATTATTTTCTGATGCTTAACTTCAATGCTGTCACACAAAATAGAATGATTATGATTCATTTACTTTCTGCAACATTAATCTTAAATAATACTAGCAGCTCTCCGCGGTTTAACCCGCGTAGGTAGTTCCCGTTCCCGTGGGAATACGGGGATAAAATATAGCCTATGCCACCCGGGGATAGTGTAGCTTCCCAACAGTGAAATAATTTTTCAAATCGATTCAGTAGTTTCGGAGCCTATTCAATGCAAACAAACAATCAAATCTTTCCTCTTTATAATATTTTTAATTTTAATTAATTTAATTTAATATTTGGTTCAAATAAAAATGAATGGACCTTTATCTCAGCATAGTCTACAACTTATGAAACTGGATACCAATGACTGCATGGTATGTACACTATGATTATGTATAACATGTGTGTGTGCAGGTGCAGTGTCCATTGCATGTGAGCGGTGACTAGTTACACTAATTAACAAAGTCATTGACACACATACGGCGACATGCAAAGTGATTCACTGCAGCCGAAGGGATATGCTTGTGTACCTCACACACTGCATCTCACATTTGTGCTGGTGAGTAGTTTGGGCATAGGATAACATAGTACTCACAGATAGAACGTACAGGATAGATATCAGTACCTCGGCATGTACAGATTAAGGACAAACAAACCAATCATTGAGCCGCTACTATGATAATGCATTAAGTACAAGTAAGGTACAGTACACACAATATAATGTAATACACTACAATAACACCAGCATCTCAAAGTAAACAAACACAACAGGTTTACTTAGTGACACACATGATGCGCTGCAGGCACTCGCTTGAGTGTGTAAGCATCACAGACTGCACACTAAGGACTGGCTAACTGTTATCAGCTAGACAATTAAGTGCCTACAGCAAGAGGACACGGTGCAGCAACTAACACTTGACACACTAATTAATGTGTATCACTCAGTGACAAACACTCCAATATTTTGGACGTAATAACACAGCATTCTCCCGTTCATCTTGAAATCCTATTGGAAAAACATGGAATAGGTAATCTTACGTTCAATTGAGCACTATGAGTGTGTGGAGCATAATGCTTGCAGTAACTTATTATTGTTTACAGTGCACTGTGCACTGTACTAACTGCTGACACTGTTTTACTACACAATATGAAGCATGCGTGGACGGCGAGAGGTGCACTTACGCTTGGCGGCCTGCACCACATCCTTAACTTCTTTGATAAGCCGCTTGATCTGCTGACTGGTGCGCTCCAACTCCTTCTCGTGCCTCTGCAGGTTCTCCCGGAACTGGGGGCTGTCCGCGAGGCACTCAGTGAATTCGAGCGGCTGCAGGCCCACGCCCATCGTCACCCACTCGCGCTCGCGCTTCGCTCACTCACGGTCACAACACCATGCACTTTCACCGAGCGCGGCCCGGCGCCAGCATCGCGACCAGCCGCCCCGCACTCACCACTACTGGACGGACTCGCTTGCGATCAGGGTGAACTGACCACTAGCCACTACTAACTATCACTATACTATTGAGCAAAACGAATAAAAACGACGATTTTAGTCCCTGAGACTGACGATTGCTGCGTAGCTGTCAAATTGTCAGACTAAACTGCAATGTTGCCATTAACAAAAAAATTAATAAAGCTAGAAGATTTTTTTTCTACTAAAAATGTCAAACGTCCAAGATTTTACCTGTATGGTCATCATGATAATAATAAGATGATAATGGTCCACATTTTTCCCACACAAAGTTCGAGAGTGTATTACTTCACTGTTTGACAATGTACAGACGCCAGCGCATCATGCTACCCCAAGCTGTCAAATTTCTTTGAGAGATTTTCATCTTTATTTCATTTTAAGGTTCGTGTTCAGTTGGGAAAATTTGACAGTTTGGGGCATTGAGGTAATATGGGGTAGCTTGATGTGTTGGCGTCTGTACATCAAAAATTAAACGTGGTATGGTTTTGTATTATTATTAATATTGTCTGTACGGAAACATAATACGAAAATTAAAAACCATCAAAAAGTTAGAAGCTAATAATTTTTTTTTTTTTTTTTTTTTGCTAATTTAACCTAACTTTGGGCGTGTATAACAAAAGAAGTGTAAAATCTCAAAGTTCAATAAAATTGGTCATTGATTTATGTGGTAGTTTAGTCGGGGGACGGCTAAGCCTCTGTTTGGCGTTTTCATTGACCGTCCCGGCGTCCCCCGACTTGACAATGCCCTGATCAAAATATTACGTTAAAATTAAAAGGCCTATAAATATCATTTTTTACTTTTTTGAGTTTTTGTTTGGGTCGGGGGTTTTTTAAATTTGAAATTTAATTTTTATTTCTTGCTTTTTAAACTTAATGTCTCCCTTAAATCACCATGTATCTATAATCTATTCATTGAGACCTTTTCAATAAGCCCAAACACGATACTTCTGCTGTTTGTTGGTGAATAACTTGGGTTTCCTGGAAATTCCAGGTGTTGCTCCAGCATCAGTTCAAGGTTATTTTATTCGTCAAATCTCATTGAAGTAATAGAATCCCAAATTTTGAGTTGATCAGAGGCTAAAATCCCTTTTTCAACCAGAAAAGAGCTGATAATCTTCAAACGGCTGAACCGATTTTGATGAAACATGTATGATATTTTTGTAAGACATCCAAATGCATTCGTTGTAGAATACACCGTCCTTTACATAATACCAATATGACACCAGAAGAAGAGCCTTAGTAATGAGAACAGACAAAAATATCTCTCTTGAGAGCATGACCTGTCTGTTTAATATCTCCCTTAAAAGGCTTCAGGTAAAACGATAACACATGTCATAGACTCAACGAAATAACGGGTTTCCTATATAAAAAATCCGGAGAGTTTTCTCCCCGTTTTCATCTTTGACAAATACATGGGTCCCCGTTTTTTTGCAGACAACAGATACGTAACGGGAATATTAAATAATTACGCATAAAATAAGTGTTTTTTTTACAAAGAATGAATTGATGGCGGCAACGACATCTATAGTGTTTATTATTATCTGGCAATTCTGGCACACACTTTTTTTCTGGCAACACTTTTGTCATATGCTTGCATACAGACTAAGGGCGCATTCCGTATTAGAAAAATAGCGCTATGAGCGCTCACAGTGATATTTTGCGTTCCGAGTTAGATTTCACGATTCTGACAGTTAAGAACCGGAATTTTTGTCATCAATTCGGAACGCTCGTGATTGCGATAAAAGTGCTCACTCAACGTTTAAAACATATTTTCACGATATTAGACTTGTATACACCACACATTTTTTCTTCTTAGATAGAAGCCACTATTTCAAATAAATCAAAGTTAGTTCAAGATACGATGCGAATCAAAAGAAAACAGCCCAACTGTCATTTCTGACAGCGCTCACGGTGATATTACTAAATTGCATGGTCGGCGTTATCGCAAGATGGCGAATGTCATGACGTCATCTATGACGTTTCGCGAGAAATCGTTACCGCACTCACGCAATTCGGAACGGAAGTGAGCGTGCTCAAATAGATATTATCGTATTTCGGAACGTAGGGTAAGTCCACGTTCCGAGATACGATTAATATCGATTTGAGCGCGCTCACACCCGTTCCGAAATTGGGAGCGCTGTCAAAAATGACAGTTTTGATTCGCATCGTATGTTTAGCTAATTTAGATTTAAATAGTGGTTCTATCTAAGAAGAAGAAATGCTGTGTATACAAGTTCAATATGATGAATATAATAATATATTTTAACGTCGAGTGAACACTTTTATCGCGATCATGAGCGTTCCGTATTGTTGACAAAGATGGTTATTAGCTGTCAGAATCGTGAAATCTAACGCGGAACGCAAAATATCGATGTGAACGTTCACAGCGCTATTTTTCTAATACGGAATGCGCCCTAAATAGTTGCATCCGTTTCTTTACACTCAAACGACTTTCTTCAACAGACATTTCAGAGTATTTATAAGAAGCGCCAGGGTAGCCCGCGAAATTCAAATTTTCTTACGTGTTGTACAATTTACAGGTCAGTGTCAGGCTGTATGTTGAATAAAATATGATTCGCGACGTAACACGTATGTATTAACAGAATTATAATGATTACAATCATCAATACAACACTCTGAGTTCATTTAATCCTATTGAATCGTCCATTTCGTGAAAGAGTGAGGAAGTTTCAATTTCGCGGACTATGTTAGCACATCCACCTTGAAGTGGTAGCCCAGAGTCCCCAGTGAGGTATACAGAGGACCACCCCCACATTCAGTTACTAACTGCCCTATGTAAATAAAACGAAGCGAAGCGTGCAAAGTATTTGTAAGATTGTAAACAAATGTAACAAAGATTGGATGACAATTTGTAGTGCCACCATTGACATATATATAAGTGCCACTTACAAATTGATCGTTTTGATTTGTTTATTTGACTGCTGAAATCCGAAATTCTAATATTCAAATCACTTTTCATTTTTTATCTTAGGACGTGATTAGACCGTCTAATTGTACTTTGTTTTTCGTCCGTCTTTCTTACATATTGTTTTTATTTATGAATCCTACTAATATTATAAATGTGAAAGTTTGTATGTTTGTTACTCAATCGCACTAAAACGGCGGAACGGATGTGGATGAAAATTTGGCTCGCAGATAGTTTTAAACCTGGTTTAACACATAGGATCTCGCACCATACGGAAATCCTATACAATGCGAGATTAGCTTATACTGGAAATGTATAGCTTGATGTGTAGCCGTGTGTACATTTTCGTGGGGTAACTTTCAACCTCCACGCGGGCGAAGCCACTGGCAAAAGCTAGTATTAAGGTAATTCATTCGTTCAAAAAGCACGTTTCTGTATGGATTCCCTTAAATTTTTAACATTGTTCTTATTTGTATTATCTTATTGGCACTTTTGGCTCTTGACACTTTTTGGTTGGCAGCCGTAGAAAGTTACCTGTGCTGGAGCCACTGGTAGGATCCGTCTACGATTCGATAAATGAAATGCAAGAGTTTAGTAAAGAGATAGTTTATAATGTGAACTAGCGAGTAAATAGTGGAGGGTGAGCCAGTAGGCACACCGGTCACGCGTCCTTGGCGGCCGGGCCGGCGGGGCCAGCGGGGGCGGGCCCGGCGTCCTCCTCCTCCTCCTCCGAGGACTCGTCGTCGTCGTCCTCGTCGTCCGACTCCGAGTAGGACGAGTAATCGCCTCCCTCGGCACCCGCGTAGCCTGCAACATAGAACACGTATTCATGAATATTGCTTCGTACATATAGTATCCGAGCAGCCAGCTTACACCGCTGGGTCCCAGAAGTTATACAAAATAAAATATGTTTATGCAAAAAACATGGTATCATAAACAGAACGAGGAAAGTTTTTTTTTTTTTTAAATGATGCACGAAGTCTTATTTTTTTTAAACAGGAACTAGTAACTAAAAAAATACTTGTGACATCTGATATCTCGTAAGACTACTACTCGTATGTACTCATGTTAGCACTAGTAAAGCTGCGACAGGTCCAGGCCAGGATCCAGGCCGACAGGACGGGCGTGGGAACCGTCGTATACGATGAGGCCTCCAGGTCTGAGATTGCCAGTCGTCGCCCGTCCGATCCGTCGGGAGTCGGTTCGTACAAAGGCGCGGCGTAGTCGTTGTCAGCCGTGGCGTGCGTCAGGTGGGCGCAACGCGGGCAGAGCGGGCCCGCGCGATCATCAAAATCATTTATTTAAATTAGGCTGACGTTCAGCCCTTTTCGAACGTCAAAATTACATAAGACAGTCCCCCAAAACGCCCGCCCTTCATCACTTCCTAGTGCTTTAGCTGAGAAGAAGTGGCGCAACAAACTCCCCAGTAGCACAGCTGTCTGTTTAGTTAGATAGACTTGATTCTATACATTATGTAGTAGTCATTAACGTTACGAGACACAGAACAAAAAATAATTTGTGCCAGCTGTCCTCACCTGCGTCTCCGTAGCTGGCGTCTGCGTCGCCGTAGTCGTCGTCGTCGGCGAGCGCGGCGCCCTGCCGGCCGTACCGGTGCGAGCGCGTGGACATGCTGAGGTCGGCCGTGACGTGCGTGGGGTAGGCGCAGCGCGGGCAGGGCGGCGCCGCGCGTCGGTCGCAGCGCACGCCGCGCCGCCGCACGTGCTCCTCGCAGAAGCACGTCTTGCAGCGCAGGCACGAGTACTGCCCCAGGCGGTTGCACGACTGGCCTGCGGGACCACACCGGCTTACAGTGAGCGCGAGTTTGTGATGCACACACGTCGAAGAGGATTCATTCATTCATAAAATTAATTGATAAAAAAACTTTTTAAAACAAGCTTTTATTTAATTGCTCTAAAAAGAAAAAAAGAAACTTTAAAGTAAATCAAACCTATCAATTTAGTCCATGTATTAGGTCTTTACCTATGAAATTGCCGTTCTGCAGTACTGGCCATTTCAAATCAAAATAATTTTTGTTTGGCTAAGAATTCTAATTTCAAATTAATTTTATTTTAAAAACATGGATTTTTTTTTTCTAAAAGTAGTCATTTCTTTATTGATTAGTGTTACATTTTCATCGCATTTCAATCTTTTTCGTCATCATGGATACGTTAAAAATTCGAGTAATTATGGAATATGAGTACCGTCGTGGCAGCAACGCGGCACAAGCGGCACGCAACATCAACGACGTTTACGGAGCTAACACTACAAACCAACGCACCACCTGTTATTGGTTTGCTCGCTTCCGTTCTGGAAATTTCGACCTGAAAAATGAACCTCGCGGTCGTCCGAAGACTTTGGTCGACAATGACGAATTAAAGGCGATTGTGGAAGCTGATGATACACAATCTACGGCTGAATTAGCAGCAGCTTTCGACGTTAGCGTCAAAACAATATTGGTCCATTTGCGTCAAATTGGCAAGGTAAAAAAGCTTGACAAATGGGTGCCCCACGAACTCAATGATCGCCAGCGCGAAGTACGCGTCGAGACGTGCCTTGCACTGCTCAACAGACACACAAATGAAGGAATTTTGAACCGCATTGTTACCTGCGATGAAAAATGGATTCTGTTTGATAACCGTAAGCGCTCAGCAAGTTGGTTGGATCCTGGTTCAGCACCTAAACAATGCCCTAAACGAAAACTTACCCCTAGAAAAGTGATGGTCACTGTTTGGTGGTCTAGCGCCGGTGTGATTCATCACAGCTTCTTACCAAACGGGGTGAGCATTACTGCAGATGTGTACTGTGAAGAACTGAACACAATGATGGAGAAGCTGGCGCATCTCCAACCAGCATTGGTCAATCGCTCGTCTCCGCTGCTCCTGCACGACAACGCGCGACCTCATACTGCACAGCAGACGGTCTCCAAGTTGCAAGAACTGGGGTTGGAAGCTCTCCGTCATCCGCCCTACTCACCAGACCTTGCGCCTACAGACTACTACTTTTTCCAGAATTTGGATAACTTCTTGGCGGGAAAAAAATTTAATACCCGAGAGGCAGTACAAAATGCCTTTGAAGAATTTGTTGCCTCCCGTCCAGCTGATTTCTTTAAGAAGGGCATCAATAAATTGCCACTGCGATGGCAAAGATGCATTGATTGCATGGGTGATTACTTCGATTAATACAAATAAAAAATTCATGAAAAAAATTCGTTTAAATTTTTTCATACAAAACGGCAATTTCATAGGTAAAGACCTATTATTATACAATTTATTAAATGATATAAAAGCTTGTCGCGAGATTTACATGTCTACCAACTAGTCTTGCTTGACATACTTATTATAAGCAATTCTATGAAAGAAAATATTTCCTGTAAAATATGCAAATTTCGCGACAAGCTTTTATATCATTTAATAAATTGTGTAATACATGTAGGTACTAAATTGATTGGTTTGATTTAATTTAAAGTTTATTTTCTTCTTTTTAGAGCAATTAAATAAAAGCTTGTTTTGATTTTTTTTTTCAATGAATTTATTAAAAAAAAAAAAAAAACCTATTGTCACGAGAACCAAACACGTATGCCAAATTTCAGCCCGATAGCTTCAGTGGAAGTGGGTGAAATATTGATTGCAATATTCCAGGACATCCATACAAGTTTAATTAAAATGTGAGCTTTAATAATTTCTAACGTGAATATCGTGGACGTCGTGTCACCGCATCACCATAACACAGGGAAGTATAAAGTTAAATGTTTTTTTTTAATTTAAGAAAGTTTTATTACAATTAAAAAAGGGAAAAACGCGACACAAGCCGCAAAAACAATGATGTGACGTTTATGAACCTAACGAAGTGTCAGTAAGAGTAGCACAAAGTTGTTTCAGGCGTTTCTATTCCTGGTTTTGATGCCAAAGATGTATCTTGCTCAGGTCTTAGTTGGAAAGGGCTAGGTAGATGATGATATAAATGAATTATTTGCATGTATAGGTATTAAATGAATGCTTGTCACAAAACAACGTTAAATGGTCCCACTGTCTCTTAATACTGGTCTGCTGGTTGCTTGTCTGTTTATATGTGTCTGCATACCTGGTTAAATAAATAAAATAAAGGCTTGTGAAGACGAGCCACTGGATATTCGCAAACATAACTGTTGGGAACACAGCTGCTAGTGTCGCAGTGTGCTGGTACTTACACTTGTAGGTCTCGGACTCCAACACCTGGCAGGAGGCCTGGTGCTCGAACTGGTCGTCCTCGCACAGGAAGCCCTGGCAGAAACAGCAACGAAACACGCGCCCGCCGTGCTCCCACACGCCTGCGGAACACACGAGAAGACGTCTGTACTGGACTAGCTGTCACTCACAGAGCTGTCGGGATGATACTACTGCTACAACTTATATTATTTTATTAACCTTTCAGTTACCAGCCTAGCCTTTGGAAGTAGCTCTCGCTCGGATCGCGTGTGGTTGGTCACAGTTCTATTTTAACTTACCCATAGGGTCTGAGTGCCCCAGCTTGGTTACTGCGACCAATTCCGCTCACGCGTGGTTACTCACAGTGCCTACCTAACAATTATTTCGATACAACTATACTGCGGCACGTCGTGGCATGAAAATATTGATACTACTATTGAGGCTACTTTTATTTTATTTTAGTAAAGATTAGGGTTGCGCGCCATGAAATTGTGAACAAATAGTGCGGGTGGGAGATGCAACGCGGCGAGCATTTTAAAAACCAGTGAATAAATGTTTTTAATTAAGCCTACTTAATTGAATAAACATCTGTTTTATTTCAAAATAGGGTATTTTCCAATTTATTAAAAACTATTCTAATTTGAAGATTGGGACGAAATATGTAACAGAAAAATAAAAGTAAATTGATTTATATCCATTTTCTCAATTAAAAACGAATGAACCCAAATGTATTTTTCGTTGTTTTGTATTTACCGCCAAAACGATCCTTACGATGACTTTTATCACGTGACGTCAACTTTGTGTAAACTAAGGTAGTAAAGTAAGTACACAAGTGAATGTCGTGTTTAAATTAACAAGATTTTTGAGTCAAACGCAGATAATAGATAATTCCGTGTATTGGTAGGTACGAAATATTAACAAAATTCAACGAAAAGAAATGACAGAAAGCAGCGTGCGGTATGCGTGGGTCTCGAATTTGTACTAGCACGTTCTACCGTTCGACCACGGATCATGCGTCCGCGCGCTCCTTCCTGCCTCACATAGGTATAGATATAGGTAAATAATAAACATACACGTAGGTACATCGCGTCGCTTACATCCCCCACCCCAGTGCTGCTAGCAGCACTCATCAGTCAAGGGCACCCGAGCGACACGTGGGGCGGACCGCGTCAAGATTCCAGACTTCGTTTCAATTCTTACGACTCTGACGCGTCCATCCGTCCCAGGGCACACCTCTCTAATCAAGCCCTTCGGCCACACATTTCTAGGGCCGTTTGGGTCGACTACAAATACTAGATCCCCTACTTGCAGCGGTCTTTGGTCTTTGTTCCACTTTTTCCGAGGTATAAGGTCAGGTAGCACCTCTCTTACCCATCTGTTCCAAAACATATCCGCTAATCGCTGGGATATTCGCCATTGCTTTCTTAGGAATAAACAGGAATCATTAAATTTGCCGAGCTGCGGGGAGTTTAACGATGTCCCGAGTAGAAAATGGTTTGGTGTCAGCGTTTCCATGCTGCCAGGTTCCACTGAAACGTGAGTCAGTGGTCTGCTATTTACTATGCTTTCGACTTCACACAACAGAGTGTTAAAGGCTTCTTCCCTTGGAGCTCGTTCTTTAAGTATTATTTTCAACGATGTCTTCACACTACGGATGAGCCGTTCCCATGCCCCACCCCAGTGAGGGCTAGCCGGCGGTATGAATGACCATTTGGTGCCGTGATTCTCAGCCTCGTTCTTCATGACCTCCTCATCCAGTTCCGTAACTGACTTCTTCAGTTCAGCGTGAGCTCCTCTAAGGTTGGTCCCGTTGTCAGAGTACATATGACGGGGCCATCCGCGTCTTGCGGCCATGCGTCGAAGAGCCATGATGAAGGAGTCAGTCGTCAGCGAAGCAACAGTTTCTATATGAATGGCTCTTACTGTAAGGCAAGTGAACAGCACGCCATATCTTCGTTCGTGGCGTCTACCAACAGTGACCTCCATTGGCCCGAACAAGTCTACTCCGCAGTAAGTAAATGGACGGTGATGGTGAGCCACCCTGGCTTGAGGTAAGTCTCCAATTCTTGGTATTTCTGGTTTACATTTTCTTAAACTGCACAGCATACATTTTATTACGACATTTTTAACAGTTGAACGCAGTCTAATAACCCAGTATTTTTGTTTTACTTCATTGACAACGGTCTCTTGATTTCCATGAGCGGCCTTAACATGGTAATGTCTTATTATCAACCGAGTTATGTAATTTTGTCCATCTAATATTGCAGGTCTTTTCATTTCAGGTAGCACGTCTGTAGCAGCATCGATTCTCCCTCCAGCCCGCAGGACTCCATGCTCATCAAGGTAAGGTGACAAGGTAAGCAATTTACTAGTGGAAGGTATGGTTTTCGAGTCTTTCAGCAGGGCGATCTCTTCACTGAACGACTGGGCTTGTGAGTAAGTAAGTAGCAAGCGCTCAGCTCGATCCATAACGTCGTCTCGACACTCTAATTTATTTATAGCCTTCAATCCCAAATCAACAAAGGTGAGCACTCTTGATGTAGATCTCAGTAGGCGTAGCCAAGATGAAAAACGCGTAGGCTCAGGCACCGGTAAGTTTGCGGTTTCATTTTGAAGCATAACAGTCAAACACTCCAGTAGTAAGTCTTCTTTTTCAGGTTGTATAATGTTTTTCGGCCAATGGTCACAGCTTGTGTATAAAAATGCAGGTCCATGCATCCACTCATTTTGTAAAACAGAGCAGTCATAGCTTTCTCTTGTAGCGATGTCGGCGACATTTATTTTAGTGGGTACGTATCGCCACTCACTCATTTCTGTGAGGTCATCAATTTCGCCCAAACGATTAGCCACATATATTTTATAATTACGGGCATCGTTATTTATCCAATGAAGCACTGTTGTTGAGTCACTCCAGAATACTCGTCGCTCAGCCTTCATCTTATGCTCTTTAGTTATCGAGTCCGCCAGTCTAGCTGCTAACACCGCAGCCTGTAGTTCTAAGCGTGGAATAGTAATTGGTTTGCTCCCCACAACTCGGCATTTACTAGCGATGAATGCTACGCGCACGTTAAACTCGTCGTCAATCCATCGCCAATACGCAACGGCGCAGAAAGCTTTTGTTGAAGCATCACAAAATATATGCATCTGCAAGTGCCTATAACCACATGGCGTAATAGTCTTTCTATCGTCACTGTTACTAGGCGCACGCGACGTACCCTGCGTAGCGCTTGTAGCATCTGCTACGCTCGTAGCGCTGTACTCAGCTGTAGGCGTAGCACTCGTAGACTCAAGGTGCGACGCTAGCCGCATGTGGGCTTGATTTTCTGTTTCGCTCACTCTAATGGTAGCTGCTGGATAATGTCTCGGCAGTCTTACGTCACGCAGTGATTTTAATAAACAAATCCATTTTTGCCATTTTGCGTAGATCTCGTCGCTAACGGGATCATCCCAGCTGATATTGAGTTGCCATGTCTCTTGCAAAATTATTTTTCCGTTAATTGTAAACGGCGACAGAAAGCCGTAAACATCAAATATTGACATTACAACGCTTAACATTTCTCGTTTCGTAGGCCTCTTTAGCCCACTGATAATGGTAGTCGGGATACGTTTGAATGAAACGTCAAATCTTAGTGAGTCGTCTTTGGGATTCCAGATTAATCCCAGTGTACGTTCACCGTCGTATTCTGTTTGTCCGACCTTGAATGTCACGTCTGCCGATCGTAGGCTTTCTTGTGGCAATGTATTTAACACAGCTTGACTGTTGCACGTCCAGTTTCTTATATCAAAGCCTCCTTGTTTATGTATGTGTGTGACGTCATTCACAAGCTTGATGGCCGTTTCTTCGTCTTGCACACTGTCGATATAATCGTCCATGTAATGTTGTTTACAAATAGCTTGTACAGCGTTCGGCATAGATGACTTAAACTGTTCGGCGTTCTTATTTTTGATGAATTGTGCTATGAAGGGTGAGCAGTTAGCACCAAATATAAGCGAACTCATAACATATGTTTTCACAGGTTTGTCCGGTGATTCTCTCCATAGGAATCGTAATGCATATCTGTCTTCTTGTACAATTTTTATTCTAAGAAACATATCCCTGATGTCACCAGTTACAGCGATTCTATTTTCACGAAATCTTAGCATGGTTCCGTATAATGAAATAAGTAAATCGGGTCCTTTCAGGATGTAATCGTTCAAACACACACCATTTGTTTTGGCGGCAGCATCGAACACCAATCTTAGTTTTTTCTTGTTGGGGTTATCGACTCCGAAGTGAGGTAAGTACCATATTTTTCTAGATACATCAGATGTTACAGATTTGTTATTTATTTCAGAAGCGTAGTCATTAGAGATGAGATGTTCGATCCGTTCCTCGTACCGGGAAGCATAGCCTGCGCAGGACCTCATCTTCCTCTCAACGCTTCTCAGACGTGACATCGCGTTAGGGTGCGAGTCAGGCAGCGTACAGTTGTTGTCTTTCCATGGTAAGCTCACTTGCCACCGGCCATTGATTAGTGTAGATGTTTGTTCCAGGTGGTTCCAGGCACGCTGTTCTTCAGAGTTCTGCCGTGGTTTCGCAGAAGAAACTCCCATAGACTCGACGGAGAAGTAATGTCGAACGTCTTCATGAAGATCGTGAAGGTTGCGGTTCACAGAAGTATTTTCTTTATCATTGCCCTCAGTGATGAATAACGTGGAATGGTGCATGCGCAGTGGTAAACATCTTCGTGGCACTACGCCGTGGAGGCACCAACCCATGGCCGTACGAGTGGCGCATGGCTCGTTCCGTCCGTCTACCACTGTCTCCAAAGGTAAGATTAAATGACAGTTATCCTGCCCGATTAACACTTCCGGTTTGAATTTCCCAGTACTTAGAACATTCTTAAGCTTGCGTAGGTAATCATAGTTCTCACATCTCACTGACGCCAAGTCTTGTTTAGGTAAGTTAAGTTCGTTGACACTACGCGCACTGAGGGTATATTTTTCACCGAGGGTATTAGACACGGTCAAGTCCATTTGTTCTGTGTTGCACAATAGTTCAGTGTTATCCCATGCACCACGCACTCGCATTGTCTGCTTGTAGCCGCTCACTCCGGCGCGCGATGCTAGTGAAGCGCTTATCATTGACACTGTCGAGCCGTCGTCAAGTAGCGCGCTCGTGCTGAACACGCCGTTGGGTCCGTGAATGTTTATTGGCACTACTTTTAGTAACACTGACCAATTATTATTGTTCGAATTAACATGAGTAACGGTTTCACTGGTTTCAGTCTCAGCACTGGATTGTTCCAGTTGCGGCGCCACTTTTACGTTATTATTATTTTGCCGCGAACTCGGCACAAAATGCAGCAAGCGGTGGTGGGGTTCCGCGCACCCGTCGACGTCACACGCTGCAGCGGGACACGTTTGCTTATCGTGTTTTGTTATCAGGCACTTGTAACATAACCCGGAGCGTTTCACATACGACCACCGGTCCTTACGTAAGGATCTTTTAAACTTTTTGCAGTTTGTCAGTTCGTGTTTTGATGTACGGCAGAAGCGACATTTGTTTTCAGAAGTACTTTGTTCGCGTTTTTCCGTTTGCAACAACACAGTTTGATCGTTATCATTATTGTATTTACGTTTACTGTCCCATCGAATGTTCATCAAACCGGCACTACTCGTAGCTATCTTAATAGCTTCTTCGCTCAAAAAATCACTTAGAATATCTAGCCTGCACTTTTCTTGCTGGTTTATCAGTGGGTAACTGTAGTCTGCCCACTTTGACAGCAGCACGGTAGGCAACTTAGTTAGAACCATGTTAACTACATCAACACCTTGTAAATACTCCTGTCGTTTGAGTTGTCGAACCGAACCAACGAAGTTTTTTATTTTTACACTGAAGGGTACTATATCTTTATGATATTCTTGCGGTAGCGGGTTTAACTTTTTCACGTCATGTAGGATTCTGGATATGATAATGTCCGAGTTTCCAAACTGAAGTTCTAACGTGGACATTACGATTTCAGGCGATGTTGAACTAATAAGCAGAGCTGACACTGCTTCCTTAGCGGGACCACGGAGACATTTTCTTAAACGCCATAAGTTCTCCCTCTCACTAAAATTGCACATGTTTGTCGACTCTTGGTATGAAGTTTGAAAGAATAGCCATTCCATGGGGTCACCAGAAAACAAAGGAAGTTCCCGTGGTGTGCTGAGGCGGCTGAGTAGGTTTGAATTGTGGCTAGTGGGTACGGAAGAGGTTACTAAATCCTTTAGTGCGCTGGCTAACTGTTGAACTGCACCATTAGTGCCACCGCTCTCTGGCGGCAGCGTGAACAGCGGGCCTGTGGATGCTCCTTGTGCGTTGACCCTCTGTTTCTCCAGTTCGTGTTGGCTGCGCTCCAACCACTCCTCTATGGCCTTGCCATCACCTTGTGACTCCGACGCTGGTGGACTGTATTTTTCATCAAGGGCTGCTATATCAGCAGCTAACTTCCTATCAATGAGTTCCAATTGGATTCGAGCTTTCTCCTTCGCCGCATCCAGTTCGAGCTTCTTTCTTCGTGCAATTACCGACGATGATGACGTCATTGTTCTCGAATGTTTCGATTTCTGTGACACGTGTTCGTCTTTCTCTTCAACTTTTACACTTTCACCTTGTGTCTCTAACACTGAGGAATCGATCACTTTCGAGGTTCCATCATCCACTTTGGTCGATGATTGCGCTTCATTCTTTTTCATTCTACGCGTGTTAACCATTTTGTTCTGCGGCGGCGTGTGGTACATTGACTATCCGGCTGAAGGACCAATGAGTCAAACGCAGATAATAGATAATTCCGTGTTGGATAGAAAGTGAAATTACTGGTGTGCGGTGCCTCTGTGCACAAATACTTCTAAAACTGCGCCAAACTAAGTATTTGTACTGGTGCTGTTTACACAAAGCTGACGTCACGATGTCACGTGATAAAAAGTCATCGTAAGGAGCGTTTTGGCGGTAAATTCAAAACAACGAAAAATAAACTTGGTTTTAATCGTTTTGAATGGAGAAAATGGATAACAATAAATTTATTTTTATTTTTCTGTTAAATATATCGTCCCAATCTTCAAATTAAAAATAGTTTTATCAAATTGGAAAATACCCTATTGAAACTGTAATCTTTTGTATCAGAAACAAATTCTTATACTACTCAATAAAACAATAAAATATTGATATCAATATATTTTAAGTATATAGTAAGTCAAAATGGGAGTACCGCAAGGTTCAATATTGGGTCCGTTCCTCTTTTTAGTATATATAAATGATTTACCTCATTTACTAAAAAACCAACCACAAATGGTGTTATTTGCTGATGACACATCACTGATTTTTAAAGTTAAGAGATACGCACAGGAGCTTGACGAGGTAAATAACGCTATAGTTAAGGTCCATAATTGGTTTACTGTAAATAATTTGGTATTAAATGGAAAGAAAACTAAATGCATAAGATTCACGTTACCGAATGTCAGAAGTAGTGAATGTCACGTTGTATTGAATAAGGAGATAATAGAATTCGTCGAACAGACGGTTTTCCTGGGGATCACGCTTGACTCAAAGCTACAGTGGGGTCCTCACTTAACATCACTTGCAGGGCGGCTAAGTTCTGCCGCTTACGCTGTTTGGAAGATCCGCCAATTAACAGACGTGGATACCGCGCGACTTGTTTATTTTAGTTACTTTCATAGCATCATGTCTTACGGTATTTTGCTATGGGGACGGGCTGCGGATGTTGAGTCGATCTTTATTCTGCAAAAGAGGGCTGTCAGAGCCATTTACAACCTCCGCAGACGCGAATCTCTAAGGGAACTGTTCAAAACAATTAACATCATGACGGTACCTTCTCAATATATTTATGAGAACATTATGTATGTTCGGAAAAATCTACATCTTTTTAGTAAGATAAGTGTAGTGATGTGCCGTTCCCGGGAATGTTCCCAAAGTGGGAATGTTCCCAAAAGAATATTTCCAGTGCCCGGGAATATTCCCAATTGCTGGGAACGTGTCGGTGAAACCACATAGAATTATAATAAAAGTAAAAATATAGTAACACACAAAGTTACTGGTAAGATTTAGTACTTAAGTAGATTTGACACGTAATGAGTACTCATTTAGTAACTTGTCGTTCATTGTATTAATTTTAGAAAGAGGTAAATAAAAATTTCGAATGTAGGAGACTAGGAGGTTTAGAGATTCATCATCATCATCATCGTCATTTCAGCCGAAAGACGTCCACTGCTGCACATAGGCCTCCCCCAGGCTCCTTCACTTCGACCGGTTCTGTGCTTCCCGCATCCAGCGGACTCCTGCGGCCCTCACAAGGTCATAGGTCCACCTTGTGGGAGGCCTTACAACTTTACGTCTTCCGGTACGCGGTCGCCACTCCAGAACTTTTCAGCCCCATCGGCCATCTGTTCTGCGAGCAATGTGCCCTGCCCACTGCCACTTTTTTTTTTTTTTTTTTGTGTAGGAAATCATCAAATGACTTCTCCTGCTGAGTAGAGCAGGAGGGCTTGTCAGACTTTTACTGACTAAAACCCACCCGTGTTCCCTCAGTAGCCCGTATGCCAGGGGCCATGGTATCTCTTTCGAACAAACCCGCACCCCTGGCAGGCATCGGCCCTTGCGGACCCCACCGACTGCCACTTAAGTTTGGCAATTCTTCGGACTATGTCGGTTACCTTGGTTCTCCTGCGGATCTTTTCATTCCTGATTCGATCACGCAGGGAAACTCCAAGCATAGCCCTCTCCATCGCCCTTTGGGTGACTTTAAGCCTTTTATGAGGCCCATTGTGAGCGACCACGTTTCGGTTTCATATGTCATCACTGGCAACACGCACTGGTCAAAGACTTTCGTGTTGAGACATTGCGGTATGTGGGACGAGAAGATATTGTGAAGCTTCCCGAACGCTGCCCAGCCGACTCGGATTCGACGATTGACCTCTTTCTCGAAGTTGGACCTACCTAACTGGACAGTTTGTCCTAGGTAAACGTACTCGTCCACAACTTTCAGTGCAGCTCCTCCAACCGTTACGAAAGTGGGTGTTACATGGGCATTGGAAATGACCTTTGTCTTGTCCATGTTCATCCTCCATGGTCTCAGCCATGACAACTATATCATCGGCAAACCGAAGGTGAGTGATGTACTCGCCATTGATGTTGATGCCAGCCCCTTTTCAGTCCAGAACCTTGAAGACATCCTCCAGTGCAGCGGTGAAGAGTTTCGGAGAGATAACGTCTCCCTGTCTTACACCTCGCTGCAGAAGGATAGGTTTCGAGGTCCGGTCCTGGATTCGGACTGACATGGTGGCGTTTTCGTACAGACACTTCAACACCGCCATGTACCGATAGTCGATCTGGTACCGTTGGAGGGACTGCAGTATAGCCCACGTCGCGATCGAATCAAAGGCTTTTTAGTAGTCCACAAACTCTAAACAGAGAGGCAGATTATACTCTTCGGTCTTCTGTATAACCTGCCGCAGCGTATGTGTGTGGTCTACTGTGCTAAAGCCTTTACGGAACTCGGCTTGTTCGGGAGGCTGGAAGTCGTCAAACCTGCGCGCTAGACGGTTTGTGATGACTTCGGAGAACAGCTTGTAGACATGTCATAGAAATGAGATGGGCCTATAATTCTTATGAAGGGCATTGTCACCCTTCTTAAAGAAAAGTACCACCACACCTCTGTTCCATGCCTGTGGCGTTTTGCCCTCGAGTATGACGGAATCAAACAGCTTCTGGAGGGCCTTAAGAACGGGTTTCCGGGTTTAAGGAGTTCAGCTGTGATTCTGTCATCACCCGGCGCCTTGTTGTTTTTAAAGCTGCTTCAGAGCCATCCTGGTCTCGTACAAGCTAACGTCCGGGATGTCTTCAGTATACTGTCGGGTCAATCTAGCTCTTGGGTCGTTTGCCAGATTCGTAACGGGGTTTCTTGTTGACTTGTATAACTGTCCATAGAATCTCTCAATCTCTCTCAACAGCTCAGGCTTGGTGGATACGATCCTGCCTTCATCGGTCTTCAGTTTCGGAAGCTGACTCTGCCCAATAGACAGATCCCTAGCAAAGACCTTGGAGCCTTTATTCCGTTCTATTGCGTCTTTAATCCATTCTGTATTAAAGTGGCGGAGGTCGCTTCTCAAGGACATAAAGATCTGTCTGTTAAACTGCCGGTACTCAAGCGCATCGTCTGAAGACTGCAGGACCATCTCGTGCCTCTGCTTCATGAGCTGCAAAGTAGGATCAGAGAGCCTCTTATTTTTATAGATACGATGGGCCTTGAAAAACTTAGACCCGACCGTATGGACAGTTTCCACGAACCCATCGTTACCCGCAACCCGTCGTTCAGAGATTATATACAATATTTTGAAACGTTATTTAAATAGACTGGTAGAACACATTATTATTTTCTTTTTTTTGTGTTTTATCTTGCATTCAGTTTTTAAAAACTATGAGTTGATGAGTTGTAGGAAGGTCTGGCAGGTAAGAGTTATTCCTCATCAGGAGCAACTTTCATATGAATAACAAAGCTCTCTCCAAGTTATCCAATTGTAGGATGTTGCGTCTTTTAAGTCTGCTGACACAAGCTGGTATTGTGAGTTGAGCGACCAATTTGTTGGGATGTCTCTACAATCTGGATTGTTTGCTACGCCGCCGCCGACCCGGTTAGTTGGAGCCATAAATCATGCACAAAGGATAAGTAAATAACATTTCTCAAAACTAGCATCATACCTGCACAGTTAAAAGGATAGTTTTTTTGTTATCAGTTTAACTCTCCAACTACATCAATTAACTGCCGAAAATTCTCAGTAACACATTGTGGGTGTAAAAGATATGCATTTAATTTCTATCTTTTATTATTTTAAACATGCGATAAGAAACCTAATCAACAAATTAAAAAAAGAAAAAATCTTTAACTTTTGTGTTAGTGTTCCCACTAACTGGGAATGTTCCCGGGCACATGGGAATATTCCCGGGAACATTCCCGTTGGGAAGTTACTGGGAACGGGAATGTTCCCACGGCACATCACTAGATAAGTGACAGGCATAATTTTAACACTAGAAATAGGAACAAATTAGATCAACCACGTTTCAGATTGTCTAAAGTACATACTTCTTTTATGGGGTACTGTGTAAAATGTTATAATAAACTACCGGTCGATATTCTTGATCTAAGTGAAAATAAATTTAAGTCATGCATTAAACGCACACTATGTAGACAAGCGTATTATAAGTTAGATGATTATATCTTAGATAAAAATGCATGGCTTAATGCTGGTCCTGCTCCACAGCCACCTGGGCTTACTAATTAACATTTTAATATTTGGAAGAGATGCTTCCCCTTTTTTTAAAATGTTTTCTGACATTACGAACACTTCTGTTCCTATTTTTTTTTTTCTGACATTGCGAACATTTCTGTTCCTATTTTTATTAATTTTGTGACATTACGAATTTGTTTTTGATTTTACTGAACCAAGTATTACTTATTAAAATTTCAATAGATACTTATTATATATTTTTCTTTCTTTTTGGAAGTCAAATTTTATGAATTTCTCAAATAGGATTGAAACTATAGTTTTGTATAATTTAGAAGCATTTTGTCAAATTTTTGTAAATGTGAGTACCATGCATCCTTATAATATGTTGTTTTGATGTACGTCGACTTGAAAAAACGTGGTAGTTGAGAGTATGTCATGCTCACTTAAATGTCTCACTGATGGTGGCGTGTGTGTTGGATCATTCGGTTCCCTAGAAAATGGTTGAGCTGGATGGTGCTGATCCATGCGTCAAGTTCGTGAACGGGCGCCGTCTGTTGAGACTGGTCATCTCTTATCTGCCATGGCTTATTTTGAATCTTAATTTTTTTTAATTTATTTTTTACATTGTTCTCACATATAGAAGCACCAAGAAATGTTCCCAAAATTTTGTAATACCCACGATTTAAAAGAGTGTCCTTGGAGTTTCTTGCCCGTTCTTCTCCATAGAGATCTACGTTTTTGGAATGGGCACCTAGCTTCAACTTCGATTTTTGTTTGACAATTCAAAAGTGCCTGTGAAAGGCTTAATTGAAATAAATGCTTTGAGTTTGAGTTTGAGTTTTGAGTTTAATTAATTTTTTGGAATCCCTAGAGAATCAGTTATCATTTGGCTGTCAATTTGTCTCCCAATCACAGCGGACGTAGCTAACCTCTCCCCCTGCCGTTGATTAGTAACTTTGATTTAGAACAAAAACGTGCTGATGCTCATGATGCACTGGTTTTGTCCTCAGTGGTTTTCACACATCATTAACCAATTGAAGGACACTGAATGAGACCATTACGTCTGGCAGCGTGCAGTGTCTCGCAGTGTTCATGTAGTATTGTAAAACATTCTAAAATTGTAAGTATGGTGTTTCTTACCAATTATGGCCAGAAGGGCACAGGCCCACAAGGGCTGTTCAGTTTGAATATTTTTTGGACTTTGAATTAGATTGCTTGAGTTCTCAACTAAATCAAAATGTAGCTATCTCATTGGTGCTGCATTACCAAAATACCAAGAAATAAAGTATTTTAATCTGATCATATTCAAATTCAGTAACATACATAATGTCACGTGACACAGACTTGCACTGAGAAGTGAGTTAGTCTGCAGGCGTTAAGCGTACCTCTCTCGCACTCCAGGCACACGGCGTCCATGAGCGGGCACGTGCACGCGTGCGCCGTCAGGCACTTGCGTCCATGACACACCCACGCCTCGCAAAAGTCGCAGATGGCACCCTGCACAGTAACGGCAAATAGTTTTATACTATAATCTTTGACATATCTCGGAACCCTGGGGTCATATTCCCCTTACATAAACTGACCATTATGCCTGAATGCACTATGCTAATGTATCCAAGGTAAACCCTCAGTTGGCGCTGGACTGTTCCAGAACATAGAAACAAAATATATTCGGCTATGGGCTTAGTTTGTTATAGTGGTTTGGTAACCTATAATTATGGGAGGACTATGTCCCCTGCCTGATCAAGAACTTTATAGGGGCACTTTCGATGATGACAGATAAAAGAGGCACTCTTTAAATGAGTAAAAGAGGTCTCTATACTTAGATATCACAGATGGGCCCATAACCTGTTGGCTGAGCTTGCTTTTAATGAAATATAATATCATTGTCACACAGGTTTAATACAATTCTTTATAAATAAAAAAATTGCAGTTTTCTCCTAGGATGGAACACACCATAACAGTTGCTGGACAACTAAAGAAGACTACTCCTAGAACATAGTGCATCATGGTACAACATCCAAATCCAATTCAGTTTGCCTATTTGTGTGTTGAGTACTGTTTGTGCATCAGCAGCTACTCACCACCATTGCGAGCCCCGTGGTGTACACGCCGGGGTGGCGCACCACACAGTCCCCGGACTTCAGCATGCACTTCACCTTGCCGCAATGCGCGCAAGTTGGTAGCCGCTGCACTGCCTGACAGAAGTAGCAGAACGCTCGGTTCTTCTGCTTCCTATGACAAAAATAATAGTTTATTTCATAAATTATCGACACTGTCTAGCAGCGGTGCAGTACGGGCTAACAAAAAAGATTCTATTGTATTGTAACTGGCAACTCCACAAGTAGATATCAACAAATTGACGTGGCACTAATGTAAGGGGAGTATTTCCCGGAGGAATGAGGAGGATGTCATCTCCTTGTGATGTCCATAGTGAATACAGTAGGAACACTTACTTCTGGCACTTATCGCAATCCATGGGCACGTTGCACGGGTGGGCCGCCAGGTCCACGTTCTCTCGCGCATTGCGGATCTCTTTCTGCCGCAACTTCTGTTTTTCGGCTTTCTTGCGCTGTCCTGTCTTCTTCTTCGGCATTGTAATTAAAATACTGTTAAAGTTACATAAAAGTTAAATAAACAAACTAGAAATAACAGCAGATTTTAATGAAATGAACGTTTCAATGGCAAATTGACAGACACTAATGAACTGACTGACTGACGAATGACAAATGTCAATGTCAATTTTGCGTCAAACCTGACAAGCCTAATTTGGATGAACATTCCGATACTGTGATGAACCCAATGATATTGGATGGTAAGAACCAATGAGAACAGAAAAATTGAGAATATTAGAAAATAACAAATCCATTTATAGAGTTTTCTCAAACAATATTACCTTTAAAATCAAAATGTGGCAATAATATTGGGAACACACCATTTTCATTTGTGGATACCAACTTAAAATTAAAACGTATTATTATACGTCACAGATTTTAATGGTTTTGTTTGGTTCTAAAACATGAAAAAGACATGAAATATTTTTGGGTGTTCCGAGGTAAAATCTCAAATGAAACTGTAACAGTATTCATTTGTTTTATGAACAATAAATGAAAAAGGTTAACAAATGAATAACAACAGTAAAAATGCCTTGCGTGATCAAATCAATTTCACCATATAAAATTATCTCGTTTCGGAACGAAAATGATTATACTTCCAATTTACGGATAGCAGTAGTCCTTTGTTCAGGGTTTGAAGCAATAGTATTTTTATTTTGTTATTGCTACGGCTGCGCACTTGTTCAGCTGTAGCTTGCTTTATCAAAACAAGAATCAAAACAAACAATTATATTTATTCTCGTATCCCCTCGTGCAGTCGTGCGCTTCGCGGGGAGTCAAACGTTGATTGTTATTCTTAACTGTTCGTTATTTGATGCCTTCAGTTAGTGGTGCGCAGTTTGTTTAGTAAAAAGGAAGTACGCTTCGAAGACTATGATATCTCCCATGGACCTGGTACGTACCTACGTTGTTTACTTTTGAATACTATGTTCGCCTGTTTTGGAACAGATCAATAACTTCTTGATGTTTAATGTACGAGTTGCTATGCATTTTAGGTCCCTACCTACTATTGAGTATTCTAAGTAGATATACTGAGAATGAGAAGTAATAG
The DNA here is from genome assembly GCA_949987655.1 of Polymixis flavicincta. NCBI lineage: Eukaryota > Metazoa > Arthropoda > Insecta > Lepidoptera > Noctuidae > Polymixis > Polymixis flavicincta. Next base: position 2,112,903 of record OX465172.1, on the reverse strand, counting down.
CATAAATTCTCGCGCTACATAAATGTTAGTTAAATAAATATTGAGATAATTGCATGATCTCCATATTTTCTTGAGATGTGTTTATGGGTATGTACAGTCACCAAAAAAGATAACTAACCAGAGTCGTCGGATATGGTTGAAGTTTACGAAGAAACCGACAGATGTTTTCGAATGAAATTTAATTTGATAAATTAACTGTTTATTTTCTATTAAGTAAATCTAATTTTATTTAAAAACTTCCATCGGTTTCTTAGTAATCTTCAACTATATCCGAGGAACCTGGTTACATAACTCTTTTGGTGACTGTACCTACATAAATATGCCTACTCACTTGTTACCTATGTCTCAAAATAAACTTGTGTGGAACGGTAAAATCATTTTTTAGCCTGTATTAATGATATTTAATCTAAAAAGAATCATTTATTCGCTTTCGGATAGAACCCCTTCTGCTCGCAGTAATAAGTCGACGTTCACACGGGCGTAATAAAATCGCGGCAGCATTATTTCACGCACTCGATCTTCAACGCACTGCTTCGCGCCGATACGACAGTAGATAAACAACAAACACTGAAATGTGTCAAGTCGAGATGGTTAAAATAAACTCACGCTAGGGCCTCTGCTACACCTGCGTTTAATGGTACCTATTTTTGAGGTGCCAACCAGCTCGCCGGTTGAGGGCGTCCCATAGGGTCATGGCGATCAGGATGATCCGGGGATATCGCTCGATCTCCGGCGAGGCGGCGGGCCGCCTTGCCGGATTACCGCCATGGGATCTGGAGGCAAAGGTCCTCGCGCAAATATGGGAGTGGCGCGAGGAGGCCAAACGCCGGGGCGTAAGTCCGCTGCCGCAGGAAATCGCGGCACAGCGGACAGAGCTCCGGCGGGATCTCATGGTGACATGGAGAGAGCGATTGTCGCAACCCAGTGCTGGGCACGCCACGATTGCGGCGGTAAGTCCCCTCTTTGAGGAGTGGTTTGAGAGGCGGCATGGCGTCCTCACCTTCCGCCTGACGCAGGTCCTCACCGGACACGGTTGTTTCGGGAGGTTCCTGTTTCGGATAGGGCGGGAGGAAACGCCCGGGTGTTTCCACTGCGAAGATCGCCCTGAGGACACGGTGGAGCACACGATGGCGGTCTGCCCTGCTTGGGCGGAGCACCGCCGTGTCCTCGTGGAGGCGATCGGCGGCGGCGATCTCTCGCGTCCGGCCCTGGTCCTGGCCATGGTACGGAGCGAGAGGGCATGGGGAGCCGTCACCTCCTTCATACGGAGACGCCCTGGGCGTCGGGAATCCCCGGCCGATTTCCGGCCACCGTAGGCATGGGCTTGCGGACGGCGAGTAATGGGTAGCTCGCTGTCCGGTAAGGACCAAGCCCAAGTCGACGGCGCGTTGTGTTCCACGCGCGCCTCAAAGAGATGTCAGCACAAAAAGTGATGGGGCCCGCAAGGGTCGATGCCTGCCAGGGGTGCGGGTTTGTTCGAAAGAGACACCACAGCCCCTGGCATACGGGCTAGTGAAGGAACACGGGTGGGTTTTAGTCAGTAAAAGTCTGACACGCCCTCCTGCTCCACCCAGAGCGGGAGAAGTTATTTGATGATTTCCCACCCAAAAAAAAAAAATGGTACCTATTTAATAGCTGAACCTGACCATTATTATGTCGTAAAATTTGGCCATTAAACGATTGGCCTCATATTTTATAATCTAAACCAAAAAAAAAAAAATTTTAAAGCGTCGCATTGTATGTTACATAAAATGCAACGGTTGAGTATTTGTTTTTTTGGCCTCACTCTTGGTGTTCCGCGCGGTCTATCTGCCTTTGTCTTATAATTTGAGCGATTGGCTACATTAATGTGGTTTAGGTCTAAGAGTTAGTGCGTTCAAAGTGGAGGTAGGTAGTTATTCTGTGGTCCATTACATCGTCGCGTGCGGCGCATAGAATGAGACAGTGGTAATGTAGCCAACGCGTTTGGTTGGTACATTTTTCAACGCTACTATGCTAAAACTCTTTGGCGACAACAAAAAACCGCGATACGAGACAATGCCACATCACATCATAATTAACGGACAAATATTATCCACATTTGCATTGTCATATTAAACGCATTATTTTCGGTTAACAACGCAGATGTGGCGTCAGCTTATGTATTTAAAATTTAGCAACTCACTGGTTTTGCTATTGAGGTCGACTACCTTCGAGGTCAGTAGTGCGCATTCCTATCTCAACCAAATCTACATATTTGGTAACATAATATGGCTGCGCATTTACACGTTGTACACGTACCTACGTACCAAGTACCAACTAGGTACAGACGCTAGCGCATCAAGCTATCCCAAACTGTCTTTGAACATGAACCTTATTCTTTTGTAATAAAGTTGAAAAACGATCTAAGAAATTTGACAGATCGGGGTAGCTTAATGTGCTGATGGCCTCTGTACCTACCAACGCAGCTCTCGTTCTGTCTAAAGTGTTGTATTCTCGAACCGGTATTTTTAAACTGGCATGTTAATGTTTACTAATACCATCGTGTACATCGTCATTTTTTCATAAAAACCATGCAGCGACGACGTGCTGTTACTCGTTAGTGTCCCACTGGTTGTCGAGGACGAGTCTCAAGTATTTCATCATTGACTCTACACCGATGCGGACGCCTCCTACCACTATGTGTGAATCCTGAGGTAGCTTGTGCCGAGGCCCATGGAACCAGATACCCTCAGATTTGTGCAAAGCCACCTCCAGATCTTTCCAACGACCTGCGTAAACCCTGCCGTGGCTAGTATGGCCCATTTCCGGTGCGATTGCCCCGCGTCCGTCACCAGAGTGTCAACGGCGTAGCTGGTTACGTCGACGCCATGGGGAAATACACCGCGCAAAACCCAGTCGTAATCAATATTACATATAGCAGCGGCCCCAAGACCGAGCCCTGTGGAGCCCCGCTGACGACACACGACTCCATCCTTCCCGACTTGGGTAGATTAGGGCTCTCTCCGTTAAATAGTTCCCGATAATGCGACGGGGCAGGCATGCGCACGATGATATACGGAGTGCCTCCTAAATGCAAGTCCAGGGCAAGGTGTTGAAGGCATTGGCGATATCCAAAGACCCTCTCTCACTCTGGGCAACTGCTTCTTCCAATAGAGCCCATTACTGTATCCACGCTGGAGCGCCCGCTGATACGCCGTCCGGCCCTGGGGCCGGTGTTTTTGGCTTGTAGCCATAAAACCCCGGCTCTCAATTCTATCTGGGTCTCTTCAGGTGCGTGGTCATCATCAGCGGTATCAACTTCGACGGCATCCTTACCGAGCTCTGCAGGAGACGAACTCATTGGCGGAGGAATGTAATCCGCCTTTGAAGGAAAACGGCGGCCATTTACTTCACCGGCCGCGGCCAAGACTCTCAGCCTCTCACTCTCCAAACCACAGTCGACAATCTCGGCGCCTGGATCAGAAAGTGGAGAATCGAAGCCAATCCTGATAAAAATCTAGTGGTCCTCTTCTCAAAACCGCGTCTTAGATCCTCTCCCCCCGATCCATCTCCATGTTCGGCAAGCCAATCCCTTGCGAAAAGCGAACTGAGAGCCTTCTCCTTTTTAAAGTCGGAAAAAATACCTATAAACTTTTTTTGCCTCGGATTGCATGAGATTTCTTAAATTACGTATTAAGTTTGGACAACCTCTTAAAACAAAATTGTTTAGTTTCCATCTTTAGTAAAGTAATATTTTTTTTGCCCAAACGGGTTTTTAAACTTTCTAAATTTACTTTTTTTTAGTGAAAAATTCTTTAGGCGCTTTGGGAATTTTTCGAGATGGGAAAGACAATTGTACTCGCGAAACCGTTACCGACACATCTGTTTTTTAGTAGAGGTATTTCAATAATTTAAGTCTCAAAAGATAGGTTTAGGTCCAGAACAAATATTCCAATTGGAATTATGAAAATCGGTTAATCCGTTCAGAGGAAATGACCAAAATATTATGATTATGAATAATGTGAAATCCTCGCGACACCTTTACCGACACCACTGTTTTTTAATAGAGGTACTGCAATAATTGAAGTCTCAAAAGATAGGTTTAGGTCCAGAACTAATATTCCAATTGGAATTATGAAAATTGGATAACCCGGTTAGAATAAGTGACCAAAATTATGATTATGAATAATGTAAAATATTCGCGACACCGTTACCAACACTTCTGTGTTTTAGTAGAGCTATTTCAATAATTTTAGTCTCAAAAGTTAGGTTTAGGTCCAGAACTAATATTCCAATTGGAATTATGAAAATCGAATAACCTGTTTATAAGATATGACCAAAATTATGATTAAGAATAATGTGAAATCCTCGCGATACTGTTACCGGCACCAATGACAACACGAACGTACAGACGCCAGCACATCAAGCTACTCCAATCTGTCAAATTTCTTTGATAGATTTTTAACTTTAATACATAAGCATAGGGTTCATGTTCATTTGGTAAAATTTGACAGTTTGGGGTAGCTTGTTGTGCTGGCGTCTGTACGTTGAACATTATTTAATCTGGCGATTCAAACAATATTTCCTGACGATTCAAAAAATACACACGTAATGTTCAAGTTCTCTGAGCACATAAAAAAGGCTTGTTCGCGCGCCCCTTTCGCTCTCGGTAAGCTCTATTCCGTCCTATTTGCACGTAGCAAATTTTCACTCGAGTGTAAATCGCGCATTGACACAGCGTGTATTAATTCATGACTAATGCCTGTGCAATTTTCGCACACGCAAAGCAAACCATATCTATATGATACAGTCCCTCCAAAATCGTTTCCTCCGCAAGGCTAGGGGATTCCGTTGGTTCGTTCGGAACGGAATCCTAAGTTGGCGCCACGCCGGCGCTTGCTGGGTTCTATGATTCGCTGCCAGGGGTGGCCGTATAAGTTTGCCGGCCAAGGTGGAGAATTTGGCATTTATGCCCACAATTGCTTCTGCTTTCAGGCGAGCAATCTTGTACACTGTCGACGTACGCTGCCTCTCTTCCCCTACCGCTCCTGGTCCAATCTCGCAAGATAGGCTCGAGTCTCCTGAAGCTCCTTCTGTTTTTGTGCTACCTGCGAAGTAAGGCGGTTATTCTCCTCTTGAATTCATGTTCTCTATGCGGAAAACTACTCCGCTAAGTGAGCGCCTCAGCGGCCTCCGCTATTGCACCTAACGCCATTTGAGGGCACGGTGGTCGGGCACACTTAAGCCAACTCGAGGCTTGGATACCTTCCGCATCGTCAGCGTCATTGCTACGGCGTCTTTGCCCTTGATGTTCAAGTCTTGCGTGATTTTTCGGGTATTCCCCCCCGTTACTCCTCTGCTACTTTCTTTAGGTCTATTTTGAGACCTACGTACTTGCCCATTGACGCCGGCTGTCCTTTCCCTTTTTGTGAGGTACCAATCTCACAAGCCGGTGCCACCTCTTCGCCCGAGGCCAAATCTGACCCCAGATGCTTCGCCTTTCCGCGAGTGCGCTTGCGCCAGAGCTTGCCCTTGCACTGCACACTACCTCCTGCACTTTCTGCGCTTCCGAAGCTCATCACCGATGTAGCGTTAGACTCTGACGCCATACCTATCCTGCCTTTTCATCTAATTTATTTTTTCATAAATTATTACGAGTGCAAGTAATGATGATTCGGAATTACAATGTTGAGTAGCGACCCGCCCGATCTAGCTATTGAAATCTGTTTCATGCCACCACTTTACTGTAAAATTCGTTGGGAGTTTTTTTTTTAAACATTGATTTAAAATTATCTAATAATGACTTGGCGAAAAAGCATTTAGAACAGGAATACCTAAAACTAAATCTATGTAAATTTACAAAAGCAAATACTTACGATGTCATGATGATTATTTATTCCCATTAAACATGATCATGATGAATTATCATTATCATGTCATGATGATTATTAATCCCCATAAATTATCATCATGAAAAAAAGACGTTTTTCTATGTCTGTTTAATTAAGTATCGCTAAGTATTCTGATAACATGGTACTTCATTTTTATAGCTTGCAGTGTAAGCTACTACTATTACTAAGCAGCTATAGTGTAAGCCTTAGTCACTTGTTGAATCTATAACGTATACAGAAAGGACCTAGGACTTTTCAGCATACGCTGTATGATACAGCAATACGCAATAATAGGTATGCCTAATTTGAGGCTGTGCAAATCAAGTGCTTCACAGAGTTCGGCTCTAGTGCGCGACTCCTAATACATTTAGTACTACAAGCTTTTGCTCGCGGCTTCACTCGCGTTAATTTTAAACTACACACAGCTACACATCAAGCTATAGGTATATTTCCAGTTTACGCTGATCTCGCACCGTACGGAAATCCTATACAATGCGAGATCGGCTTATATTGGAAATGTACCAATAGCTTGTTATTATGTAGCTGTGCCTGTGTGTACTCTGCTTGTAACTTTGTAACGTGGAGGCTTGTAATAATATTATTGAATAATGATTCGAAAGACACGTAGCGCCATCTATTACCATAAGAACGTTATTGTGATTTTTCTCGTCCTTTTTTAAGTGAAAACTTTAGGAACGTTGGACACTTTTTGAGATGGGAAAAAACATTTGAACACGCGACACTGTTATTTATATGCAAACCTGTTGCCAGAGATACGGCCACAGAATATCAGGCAATATGGAGCAACTTTTAGGCTCAACTCACACCAACAGAGCGTCGAAGCGCAGCGCAGTTTTAGTGATGAATTTTAACTTTATTTTCATTACCTACTATAATACTTATTATCGCATGAGAAACTCGAACGAGTCGCGCGGATGCCCGCGGCGCCGCGGGAATTCCGGCGAATTCCATAAACGGAGCCTTCTTTACCGAGCGGGTCGCTGCGCTTCGCTGCGCTTCGCTGCCCTTCGCCGCTCTTTCGGTGTGAGTTGACCCAAAAAACTAGGCAAAACGACCCCACCACCCCCGCGCCGCCGCCTCCGCGGCCGGCCGGTTCCTCTCGCAAAAACGACACGACGAGTTTTAGTCAATTTTCTTTCTATCTCGTTTGTACGACAGCACATCAAGCTACCCCAATCTATCAAATTTATTTGATAGATTTTCAACTTTACACTTTTACACATAAGGTTCATGTTCAATTGGTAAAGTTTGACAGATTGGGGTAGCTTGATGTGCTTAGCGTCTGTACAAACGAGATAGAAAGAAAATTGACTAAAACTTTCCAAACCGATTGGATATTTGGCAACTTATGAAATATATGGAGCAATCAATATTCCCAAAATATATCCGCAATTTATTGTTGTTGCTCCACTTAATTCATCCAGATTGATCCATTAGTGTTGCCGAGCAATAATTGCTCAAAAAATTGCCAGTGTAAGAGCGCCTTTGATAAATTGTTCAGCGCTATTTTAAATTTGTGTACGAATCGTTCTCGCATCGAAACAAATCAAGAAACAAATTCTAAGGTGGTGTTTGCGTGTAATGTGCAGGTGAAGCGCCTGGGCGTGGGCGGGCAGCTGGTGCCGTTTTTCAAGTGCGTGTGCGTGTACTTCGTGGCGCTGGGCGCGGGCACGGGCGGCGCGGGGCCATCCCCGGGGGCTGTGGCCGCCAAGTGCGCGCCCGTGCTGTGCCTACTGCTGGTCGTGCTGTTGCACCACGCCGCGCTGCCGCACCACAAGTACGCTACAATGACGAACAGTTCACTGATACTGGCCCTGACCGATTAGATAACGCGGGAATTGCGATTTAAAAATAATATCGAGAATACATTTCTTTTGTTGATGTTCTTGTCGTAGGTCATGTTACTTTGTTTGTACTTAACTAATCAAAGATAACCAAAACAAGCATTTTTCCACCTGACTTAATTAAAAACTGAAACTTACCAATTTTATAATAGGTATACCAAGATACACAGAGACCCAATTAAGTTCCCTGTGGAACACTGCATTTTACGCAGTCTATACTTATTAATGGTGTCCACTTCTATGTATATTGGATTGGGCTTTGAATTTGTGTAATGTTGCGTAACGTCAAGGCCGCAGAACAGCACATCTTCATCTTCAGCTTTTGATTACCTATCACAGACAGTATCAAATGTATAGGGCAGATCGATGTATTTTTTCTGATTAAGTTAAAGTAAATGTAATTAATATTAAGGGGCGGGTACGCGCGGCGCGTGGCCGCGGGGCTGGCGCTGTCTGCGCTGGGCGACGCGCTGCTGGTCTGGCCGCAGCACTTCGTGGCCGGCATGGCGGCGTTCGCGGCCGCGCACGTGGCCTACATCGCGGCGCTGGGCTGGGCGCGGCGCGCGGCGCTATGGGGCGTCGCGCTGTACGCGGCCACGGGCTGCTTCCTAGCGACGGTGTCGCCGCCCGTGGGGCTGCGCGCGCTGGTGCCGGCGTACGCGCTGCTGCTGGCCACGATGGCGTGGCGCGGTGCGGCGAGGGGCGGCGCGGCGGCGCCCGGCGCGCTACTGTTCCTGGTGTCGGACGCCATTCTCGGCTACAGCCTGTTCGGCGGCCCCGTGCCCTACAAGCAGGTCACCCACCTGCTTGGCTCAGTCTCGATCCGCCGTGTGTGTGACTGTGTGTGACGAGCGTTGTATTGTGTCTGCAGGTGCTGGTGATGTCCACGTACTACCTGGCACAGCTGGGCATCACGCTGAGTGCGCTGTGGGCGGCGGAGGAGGCGCGACCGTGAGCGCCTGCGAGCCTGCTCACATTTCCCGTAGACTCATCACGCGAACCTACAAGATGTAAATGAAATAACTGAAACCTCTTAGGGTATTCATCGTTACGAACAACTTCAACAGAAATCGCGAAAAACAAACAGCTTTTCTTTACATTATGTTCGCATAACTCGACAGAATGTAGGGAACAGCTGATTTAGATGAGGTATCAGTTATTTCAAATACACCTCGCATTTGCAAGTAGTACGTAGCATGATGTAGGTACGCACCTAGCTCCAGTAGGTCCAGAGGGGTATGATGAATGCTCCGTGACCGTGCGTCTCGAATTCTTCCTTTATTTCGTAAGCTGGTTTTATAAAGGAGTATTGATCCTGTAGTTATAGGAACCTAGATATTTTGTTATAATGTTCGTAGTAAGTTTATATTTTATATAAGCGTTTACATGAGCCGCGCGTCTCTGCCGCGCCCGCACACACATTCAACAAGGTTGGATGACCAGTCTGTGATATGTGATCGATTAGGTACCTACTTACTGTCTATTTATAAAAAGTTTTACAACTACGTACGTCTCTTCCTATTAGTTTGAAGACTTACCTATTAATATTCAATTGTTATCGGCTGCATTGTTTGTATTGGAGGGAGGAATGACAGCCGCTATGTAGGTGTGTGTGCCAAACTCTAAAGTGCTAGTTGTAACATCACGTTTCACATTATGAACGTGCGTGTAGCTGTAAACGTGGTGCCCGCCAACGCGGTCGGGTGGAAGCTTGTCTTATTTATCGCCGCGTCGCGTTATTTCTATGTATAACACCTATATGTATATGTTATTGATGTCGAACGTCGATAATGCACCTAGACTGAAGCTAGGTTGAGCACGCCAAAGCGGAGCGCGTTGCAGGGCGCGGGGGGCGTGGCTCGCTCGGCTCGTCTTCAACAATCGAGTGTTCTCTAGTACCAAGACTGATGTTTACTCCCTAAGTATGTATTTATATTTTCGTGTTGTATCTGTGCGCTACCCACAGCTCGCAGGCCTGTTCCGTAGCTCAGTGAGGTACCTGTGTGAAGCCGCGAGAGTCTATCCTTTATACATGTATACATTCCAATACTATTTCTTTCTTAGTATTGATTAGTTATAGCGGTAATATATTTCAGCTCATCATTAGTAATTATAGCGGTAGGCAAACACTTGTCATTATAAGTACCTTAGTCAGGGAAATTGTTTATCTAATTGAATAGGTGAGGGAACCACTTTCAACTGTTCTTCTTCTTCGGAACTTCGGAAACTTGTTTTTTTGCTTTGTTTCGATCCAACTACGCATCTTTTTTTTTAGACTTATTACCCCAAAATATTTAATCATGTTTACTTTTTGCAATACGCCCAACACAATAATCTAAGTCTAGTATTAATATTCTCATGTAAGTGAATCAATGTATTCTTATGAGAATAAATAATCTGAAACCAGAACTGTCCGTAATTCCGTATATTCGAATCACGCCAATTTGACGTTGTCAATTTGATGAACCATTGTTTCCCTGACTGTACATTCCCCGAGCAAATAGAATCTGCTACTTGAGTTCACAGATAACAACATCATATTATGAGCATCTTTAGTGCAATAGTGAGGCTATAGAATAGGAGGCCCATCACGTACGTAGTAGCATCGCTTAGGTAGCGACCAGACATATCTCCGTAGAGTATTTATTAGCAGTATTAGTAATGATGGCTGGGGCATGCTCCGCAGCCCGTGCCATGCACGTACTCCATTTGAAATAAGATTAGACATAAACAAACCCTTTTTACAGTCCATTCAACCGATTTTGACTTCTATTTGCGTAGGCATAAGGATGGCATTAAAAGCAAAAAAGTGGTTACAATGCCAACTGTTTACTGCAGATCTCATAACATGTTACCCAACGCAATAGAAGTCAAAATTAGCTGAACGGACTGTAAAGAATGTTTATTTAAAAGTCTAATCTTATTTTAAATGGAGTATATGTGGTGTTTACAGTATCCGATTTGTAGAAACTCTAGTTAGGAACACTAATTAGGAAGTTGGAAGCTAGTGATCACGCTAGGCTAAATTGAATTCTAAATCGGTCAGACTTACTAGTTATGAAGTAGAATTACATTTTAGGAAGTACCGTCGTGACCTTCCAATCGCACTAAATCAGATCCAACTGTTCTAACTTGTATTACATCTTCCGATTTCCTAATTAGATTTCAGTAGATTTTTGTAGGATATGTAATTAGGAAATCGGAAGATGTAGGTAGTGAGATTGGAAGGTCCCGGCCGCACTACTTTTACTAGATTGTTGCAATGTAGTTCTACTTCTTAAGCACATAAGAGTCATCTGTCCGATTTAGAATGTTCCTAGTTGAGTTTCTACAAATAGACCCTATTTTGTAGTATTAACTATTCTACTTTGAATATCGGGACGAAATATGTAACAGAAAAATAAAAGTAAATTGATTTACATCCATTTTCTCAATTAAAACCGATCACAAAGCGGACGTTACGATGTCACGTGATAAAAAAGTTGTCGTAAGGAGCGTTTTGGCGGTAAATTCAAAACAACTAAAAATTTATTTGATTTTAAATCGTATATATTTGTGTAAATGGATATAAATAAAATAAAAAATATTATTCTATTAAATATATCTTTCCACCTTCAAAATAGAATAGTTTTTAATAAATTGGAAAATACCCTATTGGACAGTGTAATACGCAGTTTAGTGCCGCGTCTCCTGTGGGCTCCTGTATCGCCTGCACGGGCACGCGTGCCGTGTTTAGAACTTTAGACTGTAACGAGCGATCTGTGTATTATTACAAAAGTATAGCGCGTGACCGCGGGTCTTACGTCACGCGCTTTGCTTATATAGATGTGATTATTAAATGTGATTTATATAATGAATCAATATTTTATTAAACGTTATATCGTTGTAGTTAGGTTACATAGTAAGAATCAACCATTATTGTGTGTAATAAACGATTGGAATTGACATTTTGTGTTTTTATAATAATAGAAATGTTATTTTACAAAAATATTTATTGTAATTTTCTTAGATAAACTTAATTTGTATAACTTAACAACAATGTGTACAAGTGGTTGTCGCGGCGATCAGCGACGCTCGTAACATACATAATTATTATTACATTTATACAGATGCCGCACACACACACACAGCGTGTGTTGTGTGTCCGTCGTGTGGTAGCACGAGTGGTCGTTAAGTTGAGAGGTAAGATGCACTTGTTGCTTTGTAAAACTATGTCACTCAATGATCACTCGTACTAATCGTTATGAAGCAGTGAAGCCTGTGTCGACGTAACGCGTCGCAACTCCACGTTGTGAGATTTAGCGAAATCACTTCACATATAATTATATTGTAGTAGACCGAGAGCTACGCGGTGTCCTACGTAGGCGATTCAACGCGAATGCGATGTAGAATGAGAAGTGGCGTAATGGAACAAACAATTGATACTTTATTGCGGTGGCGTATTTGACCAACCGCATGTGGTTGCGTTGTGGCGAAGAGCGAAGCGGACTCGATTAGTTGGTTTGAAATATTCGCGCGAATTGTTGCAGTGAGGTGGCGCTTTCGCGCGCACCACAATTCGCGTAAAACACATCCGATCGCTTCGCAATCGCATTCGCGTTGAATCGCCCACGTCGGACGCCGTGTTAGTCTAGAGGCGCGAAACGAGGCGATACAACGAAAATAAGTCGTCGCGTCGGTCTGTGCAACGAAACCAGTGCTAGGTTGCGCACGCCGAGCACGCCGAGCACGCCGAGCACGCCGCGCTACTCGCGACGCAGGTTGTCGAGGCGCGCCTGCAGCTCGGCGTCGGCGTCGCTGAGCGGCGCGGCGCCGGGCCCGCCCGCCTGGCCGCCCGCCTGCCCGCCCGCCGACCCGCCCGCCACCGCCACCGGCGAGGCTGCTGCCGGGTTTTTCGCTGTAGACGAAGACAAGGTTGCCTTGAAAACATATTTTAGTAGCACTAGCATGATCAATGTGAGGACAAACAATGTGGAGTATCCCAGTAACGAGACAATGATTCCTAAAATGTAACACAAAAAAGCTTTAAACTCAACTACAACAAAAAGATCAAAACAAGCTCACTGTCCAGGCAGTTGGATGCAGTTGGTCTAGTTCAAATTTAAATTTGATGCTCACAAAACACAAAAAAGTCACAACAAATATGACTAAGGTACACTTAATTTGTCGTTATCCTCGCTGCATCTAATGCAATATACTAATCCAATGCATTTTGTTTTAGCGTGTTATGTGTGATACAATAATTTATTTTATTTTAATCGGTAAACCTACAATTTACCAGTTTTTAATAGAATTAAGGCCAATTACAAGTTTCAAATTGATGAATAAGAGTATTCTAGACAGTAGGTAGGTTACACTGCAGATGCATCAGTCGCTTATGACGTTAATAACAGAGAATTCTTATCAATTTAAAAAAGAAGTTTTTTTGTAAGTATCATGTACAGACGCCAGCAAGTCAACCTACCCCAAACTGTCAAATTTTCCCAATTGAACATGAACCTTATGCTTACGATTTAAAGTTGCAAATCGATCAAATAAATTTGACAGATTGGAGTAGCTTGATGTGCTGGCATCTGTACCAAAACATTTTTTTTATAGTAACTTTATACTCCATTAAGATTACACATTTAAACAAACCTTTTTTACAGTCCGTTCACCTGATTTTGACTTCTATTGCAATGGTAGCATGATATGGCATCTGCAGTAAACAGTTGTTACTGTAACCACTTTATTGCTTTTAATGCCATCCTTATTTCTACGGAATAGAAGTCAAAATCGGTGGAACGGAATGTAATAAAGGTTTGTTTAAATGTCTAAACTTATTTCAAATGAAGGACAGTAACATAACATTTGGCAATGGCGTTGGGCACTCACCGGCGACAGACAGCGAGCCCGTGGCCTGCGGCAGGCCCGACAGTGTGTCGTTGAGCTGCAGCCCCAGCTCGTCCAGGATCTGCGACACCACCTGGTCACTGCAACAGACAGTTCACCGTCAATAGTCTGCATTAAGAGATGCGTAAGGGAGCCCGCGAAATTCTAATTTTCTTACATGTATTAGCTACACAGATAAATAATTTCATCACATAACGTAATGCCTGTGATTCCCGAAAAGTTAGGCAGAGGCCTATTCAAATTCATTTACTTCAATAAATTTTTAGATCATATTTGAATAATAGTGGTACAGACGACAGCACATCAAGTTACTCCAATCTGTCAAATTTATTTGATAGATTATTATAATAGTGTCAATACAGAATTGTTATGGTCGGGAATCATTGTACAGACTGTTAAATTTTCCCAATTGAACATGAACCTTATGCTTATGTTATATAGTTGATAATCGATCAAAGAAATTCGACAGAGTGGGGTAGCTTGATATGCTGGCGTCTGTACATATGTAAGTACTAGCTTCCGCCCGCAGCTTCGCCCGCGTGGAAGTCGAAAATTATCCCGCGGGAACGTATTACCGGAATAAAAAGTATTCTATATGTTAATCTAGGTTATAATCTGTCTGTGTGTCAAATTTCATCCAAATCCGTTTAGCCGTTTTTGCTTGATTGAGTAACAAACATCCAATCATCTTCACAAACTTTCACATTTCTAATATCACTGACTACCCTTTTTTACTTTTAGGGGTAGATTTTCGAGAAACCCTGATACACGTTATTCTTTATTTTTGGTTTAAGGTATAATTACTGAGTTTGGAGTTAATCAGACTGCGCGTTAAAATTCTTCCATACAAACTTTGACACCCCCAAATCCCCCTGCAGGGGGTAGTTTAGTAAAATAATAAATAACTAACTTTATAATTTACTTCGATAAGTATTTGTGCCAGTTTTCAAGCTTGTTAACTCAAGGAATAAGATTTTTCATACAAACAAAATCCCCCCTTTTCACCCCCTTAAAAGTCGAATTTCCAAAAACCCTTTCTTACGGCCTGGCCACGGGAAATACGCCATAGCGAAAAAACGCGCGGTGCGACCGCCGAGGCGTCTAGCGACTGAAACAAATCAAGCCACGCGGGGCGGCGACCGGCGGGGCGACCGGCGGAATGTACCAAGCGAATGGCACGGGCGGCCGGCGGCGCGGCCGGCGAGTGAAACAAATACATGAATCAGTACGGCGCGAGCCACGGCGTCAAGCGGCAGTCGCGGCGACTAGGGCAGCGATCAAACGAGTTTAGTTGCTTTCGCCGCGAATAATGAACACAGATACTTTTATTGCTGAAATACTAGCAAGGCCACCTATTTGGAAGTCTGGCCACCCACAGCATAAATATAAACGTATAGTGAAATGATTGTGGGAAGAAATTAAAATAAAATTTCTAGATTTTCTCGTACTTCTTGTGGAATTCTCCATCTATACCTCGATTCCTATTCAACTTAAATACTTCACAATCTCTTCCAAATATTATAATTGAACCAAAAAACTATTACTTTCTAAGCAATATCGAGATAACTTTGTTAAAAACATTTCGCTCTCGGACTTCCTTACTGGTCGCGGCGGCGAACGTGACTCCCCGTGGCCTGCAAACGATGCCGCGCGAATTGTCGCCCCGCCTGCCGCACCGCCGATCCCCGTGGCCAGGCTGTTAGTGCTCCCCTACATTATATAAGGAAGCCGTTTGTAAAATTTCACGTTCCTAGTCCTAGTAGTTTCGGCTGTGCGTTGATTGATCAGTCAGTCAGTTTCTCCTAATATATATATCATCATCATCTACCTAGCCTTTTCCCAACTATGTTGGGGTCGGCTTCCAGTCTAACCGGATGCAGCTGAATACCAGTATTGTACATGGAGCGACTGCCTATCTGACCTCCACAACCCAGTTACTGAGTAATACGATACCCCTTGGTAAGACTGGTTGTCAGACTTTCGGGCTTCTGACGACCCGTAACGACTGTCAAAGATCCACAAATGACAGCCGGGACCAACGGCTTAACGTGCTTCCTAATATATATAGAATAGATAATAATTAAACTCGATACTTATTGGAAAATTTCAATTACGCGGGTTAGCGGTAAACGGGAGAAGAAAACATTGTGAGGAAACCGGCATGTCCTAGAACTAAAAATTTGAAGACATGTGACATCTACCAACCCGCACTGGGCCCGCGTGGTGGATTACGGCCCATTCCCTCTCACCAAGAGGAGGCTTGTGTCCCAGCAGTGGGAACATTCAAAGCTGATTATGCTAAATTATGCGGGTTGCGGGTAATTCGGCCGATTCCCAACAATGTGCCAATGTACGTTCAGTCTCGTTGTGCTTGTGGCTGCAGGTACTGACCTCTCCTCCTCGTCGTCGTCGGCCGCCATGGCCTCGTCGATGGAGTCGCTCATCATCTCCTCCTTCATGTCCATGATCTCCGACTGCTTCTCAAACTCCTGAAAAAAAAAATATGACAATTATCTTGTGATATATATACAGGAAAAGTTTTTATCCAGTGCGCAAATTTTTTTTGGTGGTTCAGTATCAGTGATAGAACACATTTCCATAATTTTTTCAGTACTTTTTTTTTTTAATTTATCCGACTTTATGTCAGTAAAATATGGACACAAACTACTCGTAATAACATCAATGGGCGCGCGCGGCGGCCGGCGCAAACGGCGGGGTTGCACGGGGATGAAAACCCCTCCCGGGAGGCAGGGTAGCGTTGTGGCCGACGACAGTCCGCTCATCGCACGCGCTGTTGTGACGTCGCGTCTAATCGTTTTCCCGCGCAAGCGCTCCGCCGCACGCGCATGTGTGTCGTACTTGTACCTACCGGCCACGATGTCAGACTTCACTAACCGCTAGTTTTATGAGATTGTGCGAGTGTATTTAGTGAGTGACGAAAGTTTACGACCAGCTCGCAGAATGTATGCAACGGAGGACGGAGAGCATACCTACCTCAAATGCGAGCCCATGGGATCCGTAACCTTGTAGTTCCTAATGAAAGGACCATTTCAGCGGCTACTCAAAGGATGCTTGATCACGGACAGTTCCTAAGTCCGTCAGTTCGTAAGTACGTACCTAGAGATGTCAATTTAATTGATAATAATGCTTTATTTTCTGTATTTTGATGGTCCTTAGCCCATGAAAGTATGAAGGAAAAATTGGAAATACTGTTTAGATAACTTCAGGTCACGGGTCACGGCCTAAACATAAAAATGTCTAGTTCGAACCTGATAAAATTAGCGATCCGTACATTGACCCACGTAAATAATACCTACATCGTAAATACGGCACAACGAGCGAGCGCACAGCTGATAGGTAGGTACTTTCGCGCGTTCTGATTCGCCGCGCGCCGCCCGCCGGCGGGCGCTGGGTGGCCATGCAACCACTTTTAAAGTAGTCATCTTTCGTTAACGATAACTTTATTTTTTTGTACTAAGACATCTCAAAATAAAAAAACTATGTTTAATAAAACTCGTTTATGTTTAATTTGTCAAAATTTGCGCAGTGGATAAAAACTTTTCCTGTATATATATCAATGCTTGTAGCGTACCAAACGCTACAAGCATTGATGCACAGTCTCAAACAAAAGCGACACTAAAAACTGTCCCCAATTATACGTCAGTGGTTATAGTTACGTATGATAAAAAACATTTTTTTGCAAATTCAACCTTACACGACCTTACAAAGACTGACTGAAAGATGACTGCCAATACTATTTGACACCTGCGCACATTGCGTCCTATTTATGAGGACATTTTTGAGATACTGATTGTGTAACTTGGGGATTTTTGTATATCAATGGCTACAAGCACTTTTTATATGCCAAGATGAACAGACAAAGAACTCTTTGTCAGTAAGTCGACATACACACGGACGTTATAAAATCACAGCGGGATTCTTTCGCGCAATGGATCTTAAACACACTGCTTATGCTTAGGGCCTAGAGTTCAAAATCGAACACTGTTTTTTCATCGCGCTGAGACTCACTCGCGTTGCACTCTGTTGGATTTTCAATGCAGCGAGAGTTCAAAATCACGTGCGCGATTTTATTACGTCCGGAATGTCGACTAACAATATGTGTTGGACTTTTGAGCTCTTTTTTTGCTCATCTACATTTATATTTTTTGATCGTTTTGATCAAATAAAAATGAGCTGATCCATAAACTTAGTTTCGCATAACACGACAGAATTTATGGATCAGCTCATTTTTATTTCACAATTTCATGGTTGATCCCAATGTAAAAGTTGTTCATAATGATGAGTACAATGATCTTTTTAAAGGATTAAAACGATAAAAAAATAGCTAAGTATGTACCTACATCAAAAAACTTCGAATGTTAAATTTAATTTTGATTTTTTCGTTTGTGTTGAATTGTGTCGCCTGGTACTGCCGACACAAGGAATCTTTTTTATATAGTTATTCTAAATTAGCCTGCTCTTGACGGATGTGGTTTATGATGGATCCAGCGTGCCCAGAAGATGCCTGTTCACTCTTTTTTTGAAAATTTCTTAGTGTGAGCAGTGTATTGATGCTTATGGTGCAATTTTTGACAATAAATAAGATTTTCTAAATTTCTCATTATTTGCCTGCAACTGCACCGGCTCCTATTCTATACCATTTCCCTCCAGAAGTAGGTATTATGGTGACTAGTCCCTCTGGACCAGAGCTAGATACCTGTACTGACCTGTAGTATCTTCTGTATCTGCGGCATGTTGAGCTGCCGGTTCATGGTGGCCATGGCCCGCGTGACGCCGCGCATCGCCTGCGCCATGGTGTTCTGCGACTTGAGGGTCTGGATCTTGAGCGACACCGCCTGGATGTTGGCCTTCATCAGCATGAACTTGCGCACGTACCGCCGCGTGCGCACCAGATCCTTCGCCATTATTTTCACAGCATCCTGACGATTGGTGGAACATTTTAACATTCAATATTTCAAATAAAATTAGACATTTACCTTTTTTACAGTCCGTTCAATCCATTTTGACTTCTATTGCATTGGTAGTATGATAAATGGCATCTGCAGTTAACAGATGGTCTTGTAACCACTCTTTTGCTTTTAATACCATCCTTATGCTTACGGAATAGAAGTCAAAATCAACGGGAACTACCATATAGGTTTTCGACCCAAAACCTATAGGGTACTTCCGGTTGACCTAGAATTGTCGATTTTGGTTAAAAGCAAAGTCGTATAGCACAACTAAAGGGAAAATAACGAAAAATAAAAAACAGTTGAAAATTAAGGTAAATTTTAGTACAAGTTTTCGCGAAAATCTAAATTTGCTCAAATCTTTTATCGTGTTGACTTAGGACCTTGATTCTATACCCCTAATAGGGACTATAGACCTCCTATAAATACCTGGTATAAATTTCAACTTGCTAGGTCCACCCGTTCCAGAGAAAATCGGTGGTGACACTGACAGATGGACAAGAGAGTGATCTTAGAAGGGTTCCTTTTTTACCTTTAGGCACGGAACCCTAAAAACATATGAAAAAAGGAAATGTATGAAATAATTTTGTTTTTTAAAGCCACAGTAACTTGTAAATACCCATGAATTAAATATATTATTACATACAAAGTTTAAAAAGATAAATAAAAGAAGGAACCCTGGTCAAAATCATGCCAGCCCACAAAAGAAAGGAGTGGAGTTACTGACTGAGCCCAGAGCTTGTACTAACCATCTGTCCTTCTTTGGCCAGCTTCTTGATGTCATTGATGACTTTCTTCTCCTGCTGCTCCATCTTCATGCGCTCCCGGTCCAGGTCACGCATGGCCTTGTTGAGTGCGCGCTGGTTCTTGCGCAGCATCTCCTCCGGCGACATCCGGTGTCCAAACAGCCACTCCATTGTTACAATCTTTTGATACTCTCACTGCTGAAATTACAATGTAATGTTACATCACTGTGCAGATCAGAGGGGAATTTCCTGTCATTTTTAAAACATACAACACAGTTTGATCTGTCTCTATTTATGAAAAACACCTCGAGTTTTCCATACATTTTTGCCGAGATCAGACTGCAACTAGATTTTGAAACGTTTTTAATTCTGAGATTAATAAACATTCAGGTTTGATTTAGAATATTCAAGTCCATGGTCAGTTACTACTCCTCTTAATACTCCTAGCTCCAAACAATATGCTAAAATCATAACACAAAGGCTTTTGCTATCACAAAATTCTTATTTTGAGAAACCATAATCAGAAAATATGTGGCTACTCTTGTCTATACTAAAATTATAAAGAGGAAAGATTTGATTGTTTGTTTGCATTGAATAGGCTCCGAAACTACTGAACCGATTTGAAAAATTATTTCACTGTAGGGAAGCTATACTATCCCTGGGTGACATGGGCTATATTTTATCCCTGTATTCCCACTGCGACGGGAAATACGCGGGTGAAACCGCGGAGCGCTGCTAGTTTAGTAATAAAATGCGTAGAGTTAAGACAGGGCAATAAAAATAAAAACCAAAAATTGTGTGCATTATCAGAGTCATTACATCAGCAGCACAAGCAAAGACATTAAATATATTTTAAGTACAATTTTGTATGAAATCTCTTGGAGCACAAGAGACAGTTGTGCTGCCAGTTTTCTCAGATATGTCATTGTTCTGATAATGTAAAATCGGTTTGAAGTCAATCAGACGTCATATTTTAACAGAGGGGTGTTTTTAGGTAGATCACTATGCGTGTCTGTCTGTGGCACTGTGGCTCTTAAACGGGTGAACCGATTTGGATGCGGTTTTCTTTCTTCAAAATTAGATTTTCTAGTTCTAGTTTACACTTAGGGAAATAATGTGCTAAAACAGTAAGTTACACCAAATAGTTCAGTTCATGACTTTCCTTAATATCCCGTGTTTGATAGGAGGACAAACACAGGTTAATTACCTGATAAAAGAGTAGTCTCAATCTAAATAACAACGTCCAGATATTTGGAGTGATGATTCACCATCCCCAGGTTGAGGTCACCGACTTAGCAATTAGGTACCGTATTTTTCATGAATCGATCGAACCTTAACTAGCACGGGTTATTAAACATAAATATCATACTTAATTAGAAACAATTTATGTGGAAATTAACTTAAAATATTGTTTACACAAATTAAACGAGATCTCCAGATATTTACCTACTCTAAATGTCACTTTATGAAAATGTCAACGTCAATATTTTTTTATCTCGATAGTGAAGTGGTGAAGTGAAGTAAAAAAAAATGGAAATGTCAACGGTGTCAACGTCAATTATTTGCGTTAGTGTAGTACTCTTTAAAAATACTTGTGTATTATAAAAATAAAATGTGTTGTGAACGTAGACAGAGAACGGTTGTGAAGTTATATTGGACTACTGTTAGGTGGAAAACATTAAATAGCACATAAACACTACACAGTTTCCAGCTTATAGTATTTACTCTAAATGGTCTATGTTGGCGACCTACTCCAATACCAGAGACAGCGTGGTGTCAAGTAAACAGCAACTATTCATAAAAAAAAAGACCATAATGATGATAAGGTAAGGTCAAAAAAAAAGTCGGGAAAGAACAATGGCAGACGTTCATACATAAAATTAGTTGAGAAGAAATGGTAGCGTCTATTTGTCAAAAATATCTTAAAATGTTAAGCGTCAGTCTCTGAGTAACTTTATAAAAGAATTTTGTCCTGAGAAGGCTTCCAAAAAAAGATATTTCAATTTGAACTTTTTTAGGTTATTCCTTTAGGCACGCATAGGTCACACAAAGCAAAGCGAATATCTGTCCGTAAGCAATCCAAGTCAAATAGAACTAATAAAATAGCAAAAAGAACACGAACACGACCGCAACGAAAAGCGCAGGAGCATCAGTTCATTTTAATATGGGCGCATTCCGTATTAGAAAAATAGCGCTGTGAGCGCTCACATCGATATTTTGCGTTCCGAGTTAGATATCACGATTCTGACAGCTAAAAATCGTCATTTTTTGTCATCAATACGGAACGCTCGTGATCATGATAAAAGTTTCACCATATTTAACTTGTATACACCACACATTTCTTCTTCTTAGATAGAAGCACTACTTCAAATAAATCTAAGTTAGCTAAAGATACGATACGACTCAAAACAAAACAGAACAACTGTCATTTTTGACAGCGCTCACGGTGATATTGGTTTAACTCATGGTCGGCGTTATCGCAAGATGGCGCATCTATGACGATTCGCGAGACTTCGTTATCGCGCTCACGCCAATTCGGAACGAGTGTGAGCGCGCTCAAATCGATATTATCGTATCTCGGAACGTAACCTTAGTGTTGCCATAACATTAAGAATTGTTACATAGTATTATGATTGACGCAGCAATTATTTAATTGCAGGAAGTAATTTTAAACTAATTTTCGAACATTTCACTTGTTTTTATTATCACTGTAGTATGGTTATTAGTAACTGCTTTAAAAGAATATTTTCAACCTGTATGTGGGCTGACAAGTATATACAAGAATAGTATGAATATAGCTAATGGCAACTCTTGAATTGTGTATATTATTCACTTAGTCATTTGATATTCCCAAAAATGCATGTTTTTTTCTGCGGCTTTAACTAAAATACATTTTTGTTTGAAAAATCATAGAAAAATAATTAAACTCCTTTTGCATATAAGACATTTCTAGACGCTAACATTTTTGTAGTTGACAAAAATGTTAGCGTCTAGAAATGTATTTTTCTGCCATTGTTCTTTGACAGTTTGAGGTAGCTTGGATGGTGGCAGGAAGGACCTATGGTTTAGACTATTGTCGCATTCCAAAATTCTACAAAAGTGATAATATCGCGAAGCCAACCAAAATAAAAATCAGCACTAATGATCTGATAGCTCTTAAATTTTTTGACTATTCAATTTGGTCGGGTTCGCGAAATTATCACTTTTGTTGAATTTCGGAACGCGACATATGTTGTCTGTCTATCTCTGCAGGGTATCACATCTGTGGTCTCTGTCATCTGTCAGTGAGATTCGGTTGAATGAATTGTATGACATTTCGTTGGGAAAATAATACTTTCGCGCAAAATTTTGTTTTCAACTTTTCAATGCTTTTTTGATAAAAAAAATATTAATTCACGATTCACATCTCACTGTATTCTTAACATCTTTATAAAATGAGTAATGACGAAGTTATAATAATGGAGGTGGATGAAGTTGCGCCAAAACCCTCAAAACCACAAGCCGGCACCAGCGGTTCCAAGTCTACTTCTCATTTACCATGGATAGAGAAGTACCGGCCCATAATATTCAGCGACATTGTGGGCAATGAGGACACAGTGTCGCGGCTGGCTGTGTTTGCGCGTACGGGCAATGCTCCGAACATAATAATTGCGGGCCCGCCCGGCGTGGGCAAGACCACGACGATCCTTTGCCTAGCGCGCGCGCTGCTGGGTGCCGCCTTTAAGGACGCCGTACTCGAGCTCAATGCGTCCAACGACCGCGGTATTGACATAGTGCGCAACAAGATCAAGATGTTCGCACAGCAAAAAGTATGTAACAGTCAGACTTTCACTTGTATTGGAGCCAACCCTTCCCAAGATTCAGTTTTTGTTATGATTTGTTGTTCATTAACCGCTGAATAGAATAGAACAAATTGGTAAACTACATACAAACAGTAGGGCCTCGCTAATTTTGATCCCTGTTAATTGGGGTGCCATGTGGGAAGTCTGCAGGAGGCATTTTACACAAGCCAACAGAGTCAGTCATCCGGTCTGTTGTGTGCATATGTACTCCGTCTGGTATGCAGCGAACTGCTAGGCATCTGTTAATTAAAGCTTCTCTAATTCAAAGTATGGAAGTGTCTGGATCCTCAATTGTAAAAACATTTTTATAGCTTTATTGTAACTGATAAATCAAGTCTATGGTCTGCCTGATTGTTTAATGGTGGTAGTGCTACTGTTCGGTCTTGGGTTTGATTCCCAGGTTTGGCAGTCTTATGGGGTTTTTAGCTATCTTTGGACCATTATTATTATTTGTTACAGTTTATTACATAATGTATTTCTAATAAGAGATAATGCCTACAAACATTTAACCTAGTCACTGAGATTGGATATCGGAACAATTGTGACTGCTTTCCTATTCCAGGCACAGCCACTGTGTTCTGAACTAACAATCTCCACCTGGCTTAAACCTTACAGTAGGTTTTTTTTTTCAGGTAACAATCATGTTATGAGTTTGTTCTTAAAGATGTACAGACTGATGATGTTGTGTTGTTATTGACATGTCAACTTATTAATTACATTGTCTGCTTTGGACTCCTAAAAAGACTAAGAACTTATGTGTTGTGGCAGAGCCGAGAGTTACTATCTAGTGTGTGCGCAGGTAACACTGCCAGCGGGCCGGCACAAGATGGTGATCCTAGACGAGGCGGACAGCATGACGGAAGGTGCGCAGCAGGCGCTGCGCCGCACCATGGAGCTGTACTCGCACACCACGCGCTTCGCGCTCGCCGCCAACAACTCTGAGAAGATCATTGAGCCCATCCAGTCGCGCTGCGCCGTGCTGCGGTACTCGCGCCTCACCGACGCGCAGATACTCGCCAAGGTAACGTATAGTGTGCCAATGCCGGAGTGCCCCATTCGTTACGATCTTTCAGTGATCTGATCAAAGATACATGTACATTTGTACATGGCAACATCTGTCCTAGCTCCTAAGGTACGTAGGTAATACGGGCTGGTGTCCGCAGCTCCACTTCAATGCTCGTATTGACGTCCGTACGTAACACTGTGGCGAACTATGACGTTACGGCAGCGACGAACAGTTTACCTACAGTGATATAAAATTAATAAATTTATTGTTGGTATGGATGCCGCAACTGAGTAGTTTGTTATGTTGCGCGACCACGCATGCTGTGGTTTATGTGATGCCATGTTCTGCTCCAGGTACTCGAGGTGTGCGACAAGGAGCAGCTGTCGTACACAGAGGAGGGCGTGAGCGCGGTGGTGTTCACGGCGCAGGGCGACCTGCGCGCCGCGCTCAACAACCTGCAGGCCACGGCGCAGGGCTTCGCGCACGTGTCAGCGGAACACGTGTTCAAGGTGTGCGACGAGCCGCACCCCATGCTGGTGCGCGCCATGCTGGAGGCCTGCGTGCGCCAGGACATACACGAGGCCTACAAGGTACTGCGCCTTACAGGGTCTCCGCTTCGACAGTGGCGCCATCGTGAGAACAACAGTTATGTAGGCGCGTGATGTTTCATTATCAAATTGGTGATTTCAAGCTCACCTTTAGTGATGAAGAAAACCGTTTATTTATATATACATACCTAGTTAACATTCCGCCATCTTTTTAACCGACTTCATATACAATTGACTTCTGAAACGTCGGCGCCAGTGGTAGTGGTATACTGTAACTCACGTATGTATGTGATAAGCGAAGAGTCGTGTGTGCAGGTAATCGCAAAACTGTGCAAGTTGGGCTACGCGGCGGAGGACATTGTGAGCAACATCTTCCGCGTGTGCAAGACGCTGGACGCGGACGAGGCCACGCGCCTGGCCTTCATCCGCGAGGTGGGCCTGACGCACATGCGCGTGGCCGACGGCCTGGCCTCGCCGCTGCAGCTGGCCGGCCTGCTGGCGCGCTGCTGCAGCGCCGCCGCGCAGCTGGCCTGAGCCGTGCGGCGCCGGGCAGTCGTACGGTGTGGAGTGTCACTATAAGCTGACCTGACACACATTGTCATGTCTGAATTTCAATCAATACGAAAAACCACTTTTAATTTTTCCCGTTGGTAAAATAATAATAAGCGTGTGAACTGAGGGACCACACATTAAGTTCACTTTTTGTAAAATGTATATAGGTAGGTAGGTATATTGTGAGTAATCTGTAATTTAAAATGTTAATAAAACCAATTAATGTGCAATGAAAATTTATTCCTCATTCAGATTACTCTTTATTATAATATAAAATTCTTATCAATGTATAAAAATAAGGGCGCGTTGGATCAGATCGCGCGCCCAAGCTAAGCCCCGGCGTGCCCCCGCCGGCTCACCGCGGGATGATCTCGAGCAGCTTGTTGTGCTCCACCATGAGACTCTGCAACACAACCGGTCAGTCGGCTACTCCTCAAACTTACAAGTAATAACACAGATACTGCTAATGCAGCCCAATTATCCTACGGTTTGGAATGTCATTCGTATTCACGATATCTACAAGCATTGCTCCAGACATAAATATAGTTTTTTATTCGAAAGGCATTGAACGAAATTTTCTATGATTGTATTATGTAGTATAGTATAATAGATATCATCGTCAAGTCAGTGTAGCGGAGGGAGTGCGTGCGCTGCGTGACGTCAGAGGCTTGTGACGTCAACGGCGCGGGAAACGCGGCGCGACTCAGTGCAAGACGCGCTGCTCCTCCACGGGCAGGCCGTCGATCATCCGCTGGTGCTCCTCGCTCAGCGCCTGCACACACACACACACACAGTCACCACACGCACACCTGGCCACCGCCCACCACCACGCATCCCATGTGTACTCGCTGCAGTGCGCATGCGCCCCCTCCGTACGAGCTAAGCTTGCAGGTCGTTCTATGATCAAACAGCTGAATGGATTAGTTTCTATAGAGTAAAGCAGCTAGGTTAGATAACACGTCAAGTACTGACTGTCGTGCATGGCGCACTCACCTTGAAGTACTTGACGGTCTTGACGCGCAGCTCGAGTGTGGCATCCTCGTCGCAAACGAACAGCGCCTGCGCATGCTGCTGGAAGGCCGACACCGTCCACATGTGGTTCACGCCCTCCTCCACCGCCTTGGCCAGCGCAAGCGACTTGTGCACGCCCGTGATCAGGATCATCACCTGCGCAACACACGGTTACTGGGGAACGACTCCCGACGTCTTGTGATGGCGCAAAGTGGCGCATAGTAAGTAAGTAATTAAAGTACAAATCGCGGCACGCAAGTTGAACCAAAATGGCGGATTTTATTTGAACTTACGTGCCGCGATATGTAATTTATTTCCAAACTTCAATACACGTTACATCATTGATTGTGCTAGAAAGTGACCTCATTCTTATTCCGTGTGAAGCAACGAGAGCACGCGTTCCTACCTTCGGTTGTTTGTTCGAATTTTGGTTCAACTTCAACAACAAAATTTTGAAATTCGCGGAGTATATCGCGGCAAGTACCTACTTGCCGCGATATACTCCGCGCTTCAAAATTTTGTTACGTTTTTGCAATTTGTCAGCGTCGGGTTGTATGTAGATCAGAACCACGTCCAGGTGTACCGAAAACAGCTGCTACGGAGGAAAACATTAAAAAAATCCATGATCTCGTATTGGCAGATCGCCGATTGAAGGTTCGGGAGCTAGCTGAGACTGTAGGCATTTCAGAAGGAACAGTGCATCATATTCTTCACGAGGAACTCGGCATGAGAAAGCTGTCGGCGCGATGGGTGCCGCGTTTACTCACACCAGAAAACAAGCGCAACCGTGAGACCACATCGGAGACGTGTTTGGCGCTGTTTAAGCGGAATCCAGCGGAGTTTTTGCGTCGTTTTGTGACCGTCGATGAAACCTGGATCCACTGGTACACACCAGAGACCAAGGAGCAATCAAAACAATGGATCCAGACCGGGGAACGTGCTCCAAAGAAGGCGAAAACTGTAAAATCGGCCGGAAAAGTTATGGCCACCGTTTTCTGGGATTCACAAGGTGTGATCTACATCGATTACCTCGAGAAGGGTAAAACAATTACAGGGCTTTACTATGCCGATTTATTGGGCCGATTCGACGCGGAATTAAAGAAAAAACGACCCCATCTGGCGAAGAAAAAAGTGCTGTTTCACCACAACAACGCACCGGTTCACACGTCTGCCGTTGCCATGGCCAAATTGGTCGAATTACGCTACGAATTGCTGCCCCATCCACCGTATTCTCCAGATTCGGCCCCTTGTGACTTCTTTCTGTTTCCTAATCTGAAAAAATCACTCGCCGGGAATAGATATGGATCGAAAGAGGAGGTCATCGCCGCCACGGAGGCCTATTTTGCAGAGTTTGACAAAAACTATTTTTCGGACGGGTTAAAAAAGTTGGAGCATCGCTGGGCTAAGTGTATCGAACCAAAAGGAGACTATGTTGAAAAATAAATTGGCACTTTTCCAAAATTTTCGTTGACTTTTTGTAGGCTAAGTATTTATTGAATGACCCTCGTATGTTCAACACAATGTAAATTGTTTTATGAATAAATAAATGAATGGATGCGTCAGCGAACGATTTTCGCGTTGCTGAATTTTGGTTCAAAGTAATTTAGAAGTAAGAATCAGTAAAGTGTGAGTGTACCCACCTCCTTAGCGTCCATGACGGTGCCGACTCCGACGGTGAGTGCCTGGCGCGGCACCTTGCTGATGTCGTTGCCGAAGAAGCGCTTGTTGGCCTCCAGCGTGTCGTAGGCCAGCGTCTTGACGCGCGTGCGCGACACTAGCGACGAGCCGGGCTCGTTGAACGCGATGTGCCCGTCAGGCCCGATGCCTGCACATACCGGTCAAACCGCACATCAGCCAACACACTATACAATATACTTCACAGTCGTACACACATAAAGCAGGTCTATGCAAGGTGTAACACAATAAGCGCAAGTCCTGTAGTTCATAATTGACTAGTGACTACTGAATCGATTTCAGTCATTTTAAATATGGGTTTTTATATGTATTTTGTCATTGCTACCGCCGATCGAGCCAAAGAATATTCAATGTTATTTTAATGCAACAAGACTCAATTTTAAATACATAAAGTAATGCTAGGGTCAACACTATTTTCTTAACACCAGGGTCGTGGTATTACGCTTCTGACCCCCATACTGCAATAGGGTATTTTCCGATTTCATAAAAACTATTTTAATTTGAAGATGGGGACTATATATTTAACAGAAAAATAAAAATAAATTCAGTAATTCACTTTTTCTCAATTAAAAACGATTGAAATCGAATTTATTTTTCGTTGTTTGGAATTTACCGCCAAAATGCTCCTTACGATGACTTTTTATCACGTGACATGTGACGTCAACTTTGTTTATACGGCACCGGTACAAATACTTAGTTTGGCGCCGTTTTAGAAGTATTTGTGCACAGGGGCACCGCCCACCACAAATATCATTTTATATCCATTCAAAATCTAGTTAATTATAAACTCGACATTCACTAATTTACTTACTAACTACTTTAGTTTACACAAAGTTGACGTCACGTGTTAAAAAGTCATCGTAAGAAGCGTTTTGGCGGTAAATTCAAACAACGAAAAATTAATTTGGTTTAAATCGTTTTTAATTGAGAAAATGGATTGAAATCAATTTATTTTTATTTTTCTGCTAAATATCTCGTTCCTATGTTCAAATTAGAATAGTTTTTAAAAAATTGGAAAATACCCTATTGTGTTACATTGTGTATGAGGTCTTGCATTAATTATGTTATGTCTGGGATTCCCAATATCTTGTCCAGCGTGTCCTGCTGTCTGCACGCTACAGGAGCTGATGGACGTTGCTGATTGTGCCAACCTCGTTGCCAAATTTTGGGCTGGACTGTTTTTAGATTGCTATCGACACGCTAAGAAGAAGAAGGGGTTCCCAACTTTTTAACATAAGCATGAGACAGTAAGTCTGTTGACTTAGAGCCGGTTCCCACTTGTCGGGTGTCGGGCCCGGATTTTAATCGGATGTTCCAGTAGCTGAGCATTTTCCCACTTGTCGGAAACCGATTTTGTGTTCAGTTCAGGAAGCGGCTCTTAGTCGGCGTCCACACGGACGGACGTTAAAAAATCGCGGTGAGATTTTATCGCACACTGGATTTTAAACTCTCGGGGTTGAACCGAGCATTGAGAATCCAACGGAGTGCAGCGCGAGTGAATCTCAGCGCGTCGAAAAAACACAGTGTTCGATTTTGCACTCTCGGCGCTAACCAGTGCGTTGAAGATCCAATGTGCGAAAAAATCCCACCGCGATTTTATCCTGCAAATGATGTCGTGCCCCTTCCCTCGCCCGGGCCTACCTCCCACAAACAGATGCACGCCCCCCGCGGCGGCGATGAGACCCTCGAACCGGCGGCACTCGGCCACCAGGTCGTGCGCGTTGCCGTCCAGCACGTGCGCGCAGCTCGGGTCGATGTCCACGTGCTTGAAAAACTCGTTCCACATGTAGTAGTGGTACGACTCCGGATGGTCGCGCGGCAGGCCTGACGACAAACCATTATTTATTTATTCACAAGGCAACTACAACAGGTAGGTAACGATTACAGTATATACCTAACTAGTGCTCGGTTCATTTTTTTTTTTAATTTTTTAATTTAGCCTACACTGTCCCACTGCTGAGCAAAGGCCTCCCCCAAATCCTTCCAGGCATCCTTATCCAGGGCCTCCTCGATCCAGCACTTGCAATACGCGTCTAGGTCGTCACGCCACCCTTTCTCGGTTCGTACCTATATAAAATAATAGTTTTTTTAAACTATTATTTATTTTCTATTTTTAGTTCTGCTAACTACAAAAGCGTGATTTTTCAGTTTTATTTTTTCATATTATGTATTGAATTGTCATCGGTCCTCGATAAGTCAAAAAAGTTTAAATGTAATCTGACCGTTTCAAGTGGGCCAAAATCAAGTCCAAAAAAGGAGTCGGTTACAAACAAACATACAGGTGAAGCTACTATATGCGTGTTAAAAACGGATCGTTTTTTTTACCATTGGAAGCATTTTTTATTTCAAAACTGAGCAAATAATAGTTTCGTAAGCTAATTTTAGCTGTGATAGCTTCCGATATAGGGGGTCTACTATGCGAAGGCCTTTGCTTCATTGTTGGTAAAAATACAAATCTTAATTTTAACAACTGTCCGTAAATAATATGAATGGGCCCATATGTTTACATTTTAGGTTTGACCTAATTAGGACCCAAAGCGTAATCGCACAATACGGCAAGTAAAAACAATAATTTACGATTACAACGATGATAACTCTACAGTAAAAAGCTTAGTTCACAAAATTATAGCTACAATTTACAAGATCTGTGCGTCTGTCTTGTAGGCACGTTAAAAGAAACTCACACTAGGGCCACCGATACCTTCATGGTGTCGCATATCGGTATTCGGCACTACTCGCCAGGTGTACCTCGGACGTTTCTATTCAATACCTGTGTGAGATGATACTGTTATCGAGTACTAACCGACGTATTCGTCCATGTTGAATGTGGTGACGTACTTGAAGGAGAGCCGGCCCTCCTTGTAGAAGTCGATGAGGCGGCGGTACATGCCAAGCGGCGTGCCACCCGTGGGCAGGCCCAACACGAAGCGGCGGCCCGGGCCCGGCGCGAACTGCGTGATGCGCTGCAGCACGAAGCGCGCCGCCCAGTCCGCCACCACGTCAGCATCCTCCAAGATTATCAGGCGCATGTTTGTTTCTGTGCCACTGTAATGTTCAGAGGAATAAGTTCAAGGCCTACTTGCACCACATACCTCAATATATTTAGCGCTAAACGCATTTAAATCGTTCTACTGAATGTGAATCGTTTGAAGATGAAAGAGACTGAATGGTGTTTAGTGATTAGTGGTGCAAGTAGGCCTCAGTAACAGGAACAGAGTCTTCATTTACTGCGTAGGTCAGAAGTTCAATTCAATTTGAATCGTTTTAAAAGGTAGATATTATTTGAAAAGGATGGCGCCTTAAAAGTCTCTAATGTAGAGCCTTTGAATTATAAAGGCGCCATTACTATTAGTGATGACCTATGGTACAGAGACGTGGTCGCTCACAATGGGCCTTATCAGAAGGCTTAAAGTCACCCAAAGGGCAATGGAGAGGGCTATGCTCGAAGTTTCCCTACGCGATCGAATCAGAAATGAAGTGATCCGCAGGAGAACCAAGGTAACCGACATAGCCCGAAGAATTGGTGGCAGTGGGCAGGGCACATTGCTCGAAGAACAGATGGCCGATGGGGCCGAAAGGTTCTTTCGGCTGATATGATGATGATGATTACTATTTACGAAAGAGGAGAAAAACAAAATTGCCGGGAATTTTGAAATGTAAGCATGTAGTTGTAGGTGGATTAAATTTTTCATCATTGTCATTTTTATTTAGAACCTCAATATGCCGGACGAAGCTTTTGCATCATTTCAAGTATCAAGACTATTTGTTTATAATAAACACACGAAGTAGCATTGGCACAAGAGATAACGTGTCGTCGCCCTAAATATCAATAAAAACAATACTCGGCCCAGTGGCAGCGGGCTGGCGCTGGCGGCCAGTGATCGTTCGAGTAATACCTACTGCATGTTATCTACATCGACTTTATTGCGGTGACTAACAATACTATAGTTGATTGAACTTATTTATTTACAGATAAGGACAAAGAAACCGTCATTATTACGAAAACTTACGAAAGAAAGTAGGTACAGACACCAGCACATCAAGCTACCCCAATCTGTCAAATTTCTTTGATAGATTTTCGATTTTAACCGACGAAAAAACAGAGGAGGTTCTCAAGTCGACGCGTATATATTTTTTTTATTTATGACCACGCATAACTTTTTTCGGAGTTGTCAGATTCTATAGAGTAAGTATAAGGTTGAGTTCATGTTCAATTGGGAAGAGACAGTTTGGGGTAGCTTGATGTGCTGGTACAAACACCAGCACATCAAGCTACCCCAAACTGTCTTTTGCAGTTGGTTCATTGTATCAGTTTGCGGTTAATGGATGGCATGGCGATCCACACATTCCCCTTTAAACTTAAGGGGAAGATATACAAAACAATGGTTAGTTAGACCTGCTGTCGTGTAATCATCAGAATGTTGAGCCTCAAAAGGGATGAATGAAAAGCTAAGATGAGAATGCTAAGAGGGATGTGTAGCGTTACACGAATGGATAAAATAGAAAGAAGAAATAAACCTCCTTCTGCCGCAGTCGGGTAATTAGTACATAAGAGAAGATCTGCAAGTGGCGCCGGTAACTGAAAAATTGTGCGAAAATCAGGGTGCTTACTCTGGAATATAATTCCGATAGATCGACATTGGAATTATCAGGATATCTATCGGAATTATATTCGAGAGTAAGCACCCAGTTGTCATGGTAAAGGCATGAGATGAGGAAAATGTCATGCGGGAAGTTTCGAGCATGAGTGTTGATGGCTATAAGAGTAGGGCAAGACTAAAGCCAAAAGATATGGATGAACTGTGTGAAAGATGATATGGCTAGAAAAGGGGTCGACTACCGAGATAACGACTTGACCGACGAAACACATGTTGCGCCGACCCCAAAGAAATGGGGACTAGGGAAAAAGAATCTTTAAAGTATTAGTCTAATGTTAGCCGAGAAAATATTATTTGAACCAATCTAAAATCGACCACAGCTAAGTAACAAAACACAACTGCAGCTGGCAATTGTATTGGTCTGTAGGACTTGCGAAATATACCTCCTTGCACAAGTACTCGAGTATGTAAGTTACTGATGGTCAGAATAGTTAATAAATTGTGTTTGTTAGTGTTTCGTGCAGGTAAGTAAAAATGCGATTTTAATGACTATCTAAGCTAGACTTTCATGCAATGGACAAAATACTAGACCGGTTTTGTAGTTAGACCAAAAAGTTTAGCACTGATTGTGAAGGTTAAGTATTACATACTTATTTGTTTTTCACGTTCGTTGATGATTGAACTATGTGTAACTCATTTAAAGCAATAACTGATCAACAGTAAGTATGTTGAAGCTATAGTTTGTAAGATTACGGTACATTATTTAATTTGAATATATTTGGCAACGCGAAAAGTGTCAACAACCTGCGGGGTCACTCACCTTTAGCGTGTGAAGGTCACAGGCACTCTGCGTGGCACTCCTTGCTCTCTGGTTATTATATTGTGTTATTTGATGTGCGGCGAGTTCGCTAACAATAACAAAACGCCTGGCTTGTTTAGGACGCCACTAGCGAGTGATAACGATGATGATAGTGCACGCTCGCTCCCGAAGCCACTGACATGTGTAAACGTCAGACGCGCTGACAGCTGACAGTTGACAATGGGCGATGCGACGTGTTGCTACCTAAAAAAAAATATTCCAATACGGGGAGAAATAGAAAATGCTAGTTCCAATAAATGTGTTTTATTTCTAGTACAATAATACTTATCTGGAGATTATCAATAACTTAGAGACGCTAAGTCCCCACCGTATCAACTAGCTCTTGGAACTTTAATAACAATAATATTTGTGAAGATGTCTAGGACTTGTTCCGTTTGTGTGAGGCATATTTAAATAACATGGTCAACTAAATCAATAGAAGTACAACCTTTTTGTAAGTGATAGTTTTTGGAGCAAAGCTGCCTCCTTTTACAATATTACTTTAACCCGGTAACTCAGAAAACAGTTTTAAAAATTTACCTAATTTTACAAAAATATAAAAATCACATTCAGAGAGCGAATTGTGTACAAAGTTCAAAATAATTTTATTATTACACACGACCGGTAATTTTACCACTCCATGTTGATATTCAGTGCAGAATGTATTTCATTAAGTAGACAGGACTTTCGACCAAGTTGAATATGTAACAGCTAAGAGAGGTTTAGCCTATTTTATGTGATAAAAAGTTACATATTATATTAAAATATTGTTTGTAATTATAAAAAAATACTTATGTCGTAATATTAACGTCTATGTAATGGTACCTTATAGATATCTATACAATTTGTAATGGTGATTCAACATATACAATAAATTAAAACGGCTAACGATACGACACAGTTTTGTAAAGCAACTTACTAACGAAGCACAGACGAAACGTCAGCCACCGCCTCATATCATAGAGGTCGATCAACTAGACGTATGTGTGTGCATGACACAACACTAATAGCGACACGTTCGGACTGTGCGGAGCCGCGCTCGACGATTTCCTTGCAAATGTGACGTCTCCGAAGTCAGAACAATGCGCTACACTATGCTATATTTGTATAGTACACAATAAGAACAAGTGCAAACACAATAGATCATTCTAAATCCTCCAAATTGCTGCAAGTTATAATTTTTATAACTGTTTTACTTAAGATATTGCGATATAAATATTATTATAGCTAAGAATAAAATAAGAATATAATACGGCTTGTGACGTCGCATCATAACGTAAATAGCTACTTATGTAGTGCTAGCCAATAACATAATTAATTAAAAGTTAGTAGTTCAGTCGAGTCAGGCGCCTCGGAACAATGAACAGGAGCCACTAGCCAACGTTACTTAAAGTATTATGCACTAAATAATAAACAAGCACGTGTCGACGCCGGCGCGCCGGCACGTGTGGCTCTCGCGTAGCGACACTAAACAGGAACTTTCAAGATAAGAAAACAACGTATCTAATAATATCAATAAAATATTTACATTTCGCAGTCACTTCTGTCGCGACGCCGCGTCATAATATTACATAGTTATCTCTGAGGTCGAAATATGTCGAGTTCAGTATTCTGTTAGGAAATGGAAGAGTAGTGCTGTTGCACTGTATCATTATAGTCTGTGGTGCACGGTGAGCGGTGTGCTTGCGCTGCGCGGCAGACAGCGCACTAGTGCGGCAGACAGCGCACTAGTGCGGCAGAGTGCGCACTAGTGCGGCAGGTAACGCATGAGCGCGTCAGGTGGCGCGGGCGCGGCGTGTCAGTCGAGACGCGCGCGCTTGCTGGGCGGCTCGCCCTCGCCGCTCCAGTAGGCGTACTCGGGCAGCCACTTCAGCAGCTGCGCGTCGAAGAACTCCTCCAGCCGCTTGGCGTCCTTGTAGATGATACTGTCCGGCTGAACACACACCACACGTTACGACACACGTACAAGAGAACAATAATTATTTGTTATAGTTCATTACCATAGCCATACACATGAATGACACCGGACATGCATGAATATTTACTCATAACTATGTGGGTAATTTTTATTATTAAACGGTTTTATTTAGGTTGACCACGCAACGTTGATAATATAGAAACCCAGAATGCATAGTCTCCAACAAAAGTAACACTCAAAACTGTCCCCAATAGGGTATTTTCCAATTTATTAAAAACTATTCTAATTTGAAGATCGGAACAAAATATGTAACAGAAAAATAAAAGTAAATTGATTTGTATCCATTTTCTCAATTAAAAACAATTTAAACCAAATTTATTTTTTGTGTTTTGAATTTACTGCCAAAACGCTCCTTACGATGACTTTTTATCACGTGACGTCAACTTTGTGTAAACTAAAGTAGTTAGTAAGTTAACAAGTGAGTGTCGTGTTTATAATTAACAAGATTTTTTATGGATAGAAAGTGAAATCACTGGTGTGCGGTGCCTCTGTGCACAAATACTTCTAAAATTGCGCCAAACTAAATATTTGTACTGGTGCTGTTTACACAAAGCTGACGTCACGATGTCACGTGATAAAAAGTCATCGTAAGGAGCGTTTTGGCGGTAAATTCAAAACAACGAAAAATAAATTTGATTGTAATCGTTTTTAATGTAGAAAATGGATTTAAATAAATTTATTTTTATTTTTCCGTTAAATATATCGTCCCAATCTTCAAATTAAAATAGTTTTTATCAAATTGGAAAATACCCTATTATACGACAGTGTTTAAAGTTATGATAAAACACATTCTTTTTTTCAAATGTCAACCTTACACGCATGACTTAAAGTGGTTTATACAAAAAAACTGACTAAAAGATGACTGATGATATTATTTGACATCTGCGCACATTGCGTCCTATTTATGTGGACATCTTTGAGACACTGATTGTGTATCTTGGGTTTTTTGTATTTCAATGCCCCGCAAATATCCGGCAAATCCTACGACAGTTTTTTCAACGACATCTACAAAACTGATTCTTATGTAACTTAGCACACATATTGAGTCCCCGAGACAATACATTATTATAATATATTCGTAAGCGTCTTATGATGGAGGCAGAAGGTGGATAGTGGAACTCTTAAACTGTTACTAGTAACCCCGTCGAGTTGGATTCAATAGGGTATTTTCCAATTTATTAAAAACTATGCTAGTTTGAAGATTGGGTCGAAATATGTAACAGAAAAATAAAAGTAAATTTATTTATATTCATTTTCTCAATGAAAAACGATTAAAATCAAATTCATTTTTCCTTGTTTTGAATTTACCGCCAAAACGCTCCTTACGATGACTTTTTATCACGTGACATCGTGACGTCAGCTTTGTATAAACGGCACCGGTACAAATACTTAGTTTGGCGCAGTTTTAAAACTATTTGTGCACAGAAGCACCGCAGATCAGTAATATTAATTTCTATCCATTAAAAATCTTGTTAATTCTAAAATCGATATTCACTTTGCTTATTAACTACTTTAGTTTACACAAAGTTGACGTCACGTGATAAACAGTCATCGTACGGAGCGTTTTGGCGGTAAATTCAAAACAAAGAAAAATAAATTTGATTTTAATTGTTTTTAATTGAGAAAATGGATACAAATCAATTTTATTTTATTTTTCTGTTACATGTTTCGTCCCAATCTTCAAATTAGAATAATTTTTAAGAAATTGGAAAATACCCTATTGGTTGGTTTTAACGAGTCCTATACAATACAGCATGCTTGGTGACGAAAGTTTGATAAAAGACACAGGAGAAAAACAGTGGAACTTAAATAGAAAAGTAGTTATCAGGTTATTTCATTGAAATAATTATGAATATGAATCAAAATGTTGGGCCACAAAACGAATGAATGAAAGACAATTAATTGCATGCAGCTGTGATCATAGTTAAGAAAAAGGGTGTGGTGTCATATGAATGGATAGAATAGGAGTACATAAGAGGAAGTTTGAAAGTGGCACCGATAACTGAAAACTTGTGTGGAAATCACTGGTCATGGTATGGGCATGTGATACGGAGGAATGAGGAAAATGTCGTGAGGAAAGTTTTGAGTATGAATGTCGGCTATAAGAGTACGGGGAGACCAAAGAAACGATGGATGGACTGTGTGAATGATGATATGGTTAGAAAGGGTGTGACTACGGAGATGACGACTAATAGAGAAGTGTGGAAGAAAAAGACATGTTGCGCCGACCACAAATAAATTGGGATAATGGCAGGAGAATGATGAATGAATTACTGATCGTTTAAATCCACCCAAGTTAAGGTTTCTGTATTGTTACCAGAACTGTGTGGCGTTAGGGTGGCTAAAAATGATACGTCGTTAGCAATACACCGACCAAATCAACATTTGGAACGTGCTAAAGGCTGTGTGGCATTAGGTGGGTTAAAAATGATACGTTCTTAGCTTTTTTCCGTCAAGGCTCGACACGCCGTGTTTTATAAAATGTTGGTACATGGACCTCTAGGGGTGTCAACTGACTATTTGTCCAATACTCGTGATAACAGTATGGAAGAAAATTTTATAAAACAAAAATCTAACATAAGTTTTTTTTTTAAGTTGAACGGTTTTATATAAATTCATCAGTTGTACTAAAAAGTAATTAGGACACTTATCTGGACCGTCTTGAGATCTCGACATCTGGTAAGAAACCAATGGGCATTTTGTGCTTAACAGACTAAGGTACGATACGTGAAGCAGGAACTGTGTAGCCCTTTTTTTAAATTTCGCGGACCAAGGAGTATGAAATTTGGCTCAGTTAAAGTTTATATGGAGAAGAATGGCGTAAAGCTAATATTTGTATATTAGCATTGGAAATACTTTCAATGTTAAATAAATTATTTTAAAATTTTGACCACTTGTTAAAATAAATCGGATGCTGCAGTGCTCACCGGGTTGTAGCTGTAGGCGTTGCGGAACAGCAAGCGCACGTCGGCCACGAACTGCCCCACGTGCGTGTAGCGCTGCGGGCTCTGCGGTTGCAGCTTCAGGCGGATCATGTCCAGGCACATGGGCCGCGAGATCTGCGCCAATACTTCAGTTGCAGAGGAAGTGGGAAACCAATCCTACTAATATTATAAATGTCAAAGTTTTTGAGGAAGGATAGATGGAAGTTTGTTACACGCAAAAACTACTGATCGGATTTGTATGAAATTTGGCACTCAGATAGTTTATAACCTGGATTAACACAAAGGGTACTTTTTATCTCGTGATAGTACGTTCCCACGGGCGAAGACGCTGGTAAAAGCTAGTCATTAATACTATACTTGTACTTGTGAGAGGCACGCTGTTTGATATTGATCGGCTCAGCGCCGATAGTTGAAACTTCAATGCTCCGTTTTTATTAAGGCGTTAATTTTTATTTATTTAAATGTTGTCTAGAGTTTGTGATAATAGCAGGCATTATTCTTTCCCCCATACCTTATTTATTTATTTATACTACATGGTACACCAGAAAACTGGACTAAAAAAAACGCTATGATACATGCAATGGGCGGCCTCATCACTTTCTACGATCGCTTCCAGGCAACCTTGGAACAGACATTGATTGTATTATTTCTAATTTTGTACAGCTCCAGCGTGACATGCGGGTCGCGCTCGTACCTTGGAGTGGTAGTGCAGGTTGTCGGGCGGCACGGGCTCGCGGAAGGGCAGGCTGGGCTCGTACTGGCAGTACAGCTCCAGCGTGAGGCGCTCCACCAGCTTGTGCACGCGCGGCGCCAGCCCGCCGCCCGGCGCCGCCAGCTCGGCCCCGGCGCCCCAGCCCAGCTCCGCGAAGTTCACGCACAGCAGGCACTGCCACGTCTCCGTCTCGCTGCCGACGTGCACACAACGATTGTTTCATTACCCTTCCCAGATTATTATTATGCACTAATGATAGATCACAATATTTATAAATGTTTTCATTTACCTAATTGATGCTATTAATAATTCTAACGTTCAGACAGCTAGCTGGGGAGTTTGTTGCGCCACTTCTTCCCAGCTAAAGCACTAGGAAGTGGTGAAGGGCGGTTGTTTTGAGAAACTGTCTTATGAAATAAAGACGTACACACGGCTACACATCAAACTATACATTTCCAGTATAAGCTAATCTCGCATTGTCTAGGATTTCAGTACAGTGCAAAATCAGCGTAAACTGGAAATGTATATCTTGTTGTGTAGCCGTGCGTACAAACATTGCTGATTGAGTCAGCCTAATTTGAATAAGTGACTTCTTTTTTATCATCAAAAAATTGTTCATTGTTTCCCAATTTCATTTATATTTCACTTTTGCTAGTCCACATGATCACACAGGGACCATAATTACCTCAGCTTAAAGCCATTGAAAGACCTTGTTCATATCATGGAACGCAAGTAAAGATCTGAATATACAGAACACACGCAGCAATACACTCAAGTTTTTTAAGTCATCAGGTTTCAAGTACTTTCCTTTAATAAGTTAAAGCACATATTATCCCTGAAGATAAAGCAGACTATTGCATAAAAAACTAACCGACCGATGTCGAGTTGACATCGACCTAAAACCTGTTTGGAGTGACCAATTACATGTTTTTTTAAATTTAATTGACCGGAATAGTTATTTTTAATTCGATCTAATATGAAAAGAAGTTTGAATATCATTACGACGCAATAGATAATTCTGAGCCGGTATGAGTTGTGTCGTGCAGTGACAAGGTGACGAACATATTTAGTGTGTGGGTGGAGCACACACAGCAGTAGCACTCACTCTGGCAGCTTCTCGATGGTGGGTATGTGGCAGTACTGGTGGAACACCTTGGGGCACTTGTCGCAGCACATGAGCTCGCCGCCGTCCATGCACACGGCGCACCAGTCCTCGTTGGGGTCGCCGGGCGCGGGCTTGGGCTCGTCCGTGGAGCTGTGCACGTGCGGCGCGGGCGAGGGCGAGCCTGCCTCGGCCACCACCTGCACGCCGTTGGAGTCCAGCTTGGCGATGGTGGCCATGAGGTCCTGCACCGAGGCCGCGCACACCTTGTCCAGCTCGCTCGGCACGCCGCCCTATGGACACGGCTGCCGAGATACATCCATCGGCTCCGAGGCACGACACGTGGGCCAGTTTCTCAAACGAAAATTATCCTACTAATATTATAAATGTGAAAGTTTATATGTTTGAATATTGAGATGTTTGTTACTCAATCACGCAAAAACAGCTGAACAGATTTGGATGAAATTTGACACAGAGATAGTTTGTAATCCAATAACACATAGGATACTGTTTATCTCGATAGTAAGTTCCCGTGGGATAATTTCAAAAGCTACTAAATAATAAATCGTTCAACCAATCACAGCAGTTTACGCGCGCTTGATAAGGGAACGTTCAAGTATTACGTAACGCAATTTGGGGGGCGGGGGGTTTGTAAAACGTTACGGTGCGTTACAGGGGCGGGAGGGGGTATTGGAACAACGCGTTACGTAACTTTTTTTATTTTTATAAAAACTAGGGAATTAAAATGTCCTAAGTTGGCAACCCTTTGTTTTACGGGGAATCCCTCGATTGTAAATAAAAAAACTTCGGAAAGAATTAAAAGAAGATGAAAAATGTTTAAAGAAAAATAGAGACAGTGCCAAGCGTGCAAAAAAATTTCGAGCCAAAGAACAACTTGAGAAAGCTGAACGTCGGAAAAACAATCCTGCTGCAATAATAAAAATACCCTATTTGTCACATTAATTTTGCGATAATTTTCATTCGAGAAACGGCCCATAATGCCGCAAACCTAATAATTATATGTCATCGGCGACTATATACGATATAGCAACTTCATGTTATCATTTTCTTTTTTCAGTCGAGTACAGTCGAGTTCATTAATACATACTCGGATATTGGCCCTTTGAGACTACAAAAATATATGAACGTCAATAAAGTTCATAATATTGTGACAACTATCACCCATCATTAAATTGTGGTCAAGATTTAGATTCATCAATATGTGACTACTTTTTCTCATAATTTTTCATATTATTGCCTCATGCACAGCATATATTATTGAACGGTTCACATGAGAATAGAATTATAGAATTTATTGAGCTATCCAACGCTCACAATATTTTGAATCCTTTACAGTGCCAATATAGTAATGAAATCGACTGAACTACAATTTTACTGTAGGAAGTTTTGGGCTCAAGAAAAAATAATACATTAAATACTGTTATCTTTATTTCTTCTCAAACATGTCCATACATAAATGGAGGCAGCGAGTAAGTTACTTATATGGGAGCTGTCTCAGTCTTGCTTTAAGTGGTAGCTGTTTATCGAGGCTCATAAGTAAAAAGGAGGTTTAAAGAAAGAGTAAAATAAATAAAATATTCATTTAGCAGCTTTCGGTGTGTTTCCGTGAGTCTGTATATGTGGGTGTGTGTGTGGTGTAAAGTATGTTTAAGCTAATCGTTTTGTTATGTTTCATCATATGTTGGGGATCTTAAAGTTATTATTATATTTGTATGTCGACGGCATGGATCGTTTTTATGAGGTGGGGCAGTTGTTAGTCGAGGTATCTTAATCGTTAATATAGGAAAACGGTCTTAGGAGACTGTTCTTAACTTATTTGTGACATTCTGATCTTCATTCATAGGTAATGGATAAAAAGTACAGTCAGCAACAAAATGCGCAATTTTCACAACAAAAAATTGTTGATGCCAATTGGTTCTGTTTTTTAAAAGGATAAAAACTATGGGAACAGGTTGGAGTAGCAGGGAATTCAGAAATCACAAAATACCTTTCCTATACATTTCGTAAGAAATAAGACTACATAACCTAGCCAATAGATGGCGATGATCTCAAGGAAATCAATGGACATTGATGCATGCAAATGGTTATAATAGTGTTCCTCAGAAGGCAGGAGCACTGGCTTAATGGTGTAATTACAATTACAATAAATAGTTACGCATAAGATTATGACAATTGCTCTTGGTTATTCTAAATAATATAGTAGGGTGTTTTCCGATTTATTAAAAACTATTCCAATTTTATAATTGAGGCGACACATATAACATAATGATAAAAATAAATTGATTCATATCCATTTTCTCAATTAAAACGATTTTTATCAAATTTATTTTTCGTTGTTTTGAATTTACTGCAAAAACGCTCTTTACGATGTCGTTTTATCACGTGGCTACACGTGACGTCAACTTGGTGTAAACTAAAGTAGTAAGTAAGTATACAAGTTAATGTCGAGTTTATAATTTTATTAAGAAGATTTTTAATAGATAGAAAGTGATATTACGGGTGCGTGGTGCTTCTGTGCACAAATACTTCTAAAACTGCGCCAAACTAAGTGTTTGTACCAGTGGTTTACAAAAAGCTGAAGTCACGATGTCACGTGACAAAAAGTCATCGTAAGGAGCGTTTTGGCGGTAAATTCAAAACAATGAAAAATACATTTGATTTTAATCGTCCTAATTGAGAAAATGCATTTAAATAAATTTATTTTTGTTTTTCTCATAAATATATCGTCCCAATCTTCAAATTAAATAGTTTCTATTAAATTCGAAAACACCCAATTGTGTCTAATCTTTTAAAGCTATTAATACTATAACTATGCAAACTACACTATTGTATTAGTTAAGCCTGTGATGATAGTTGTATATGTTTTGTAAATAAATAAATAATAATCTTAATAATGGCGACAACCTGCTTTTTGTAGCAGTGTGCTAAGAGCATGTTTATCTAAGTGTAAAAGGTTAAGATAGGTTCTCTAGTGTGTGCCAGCAAGAGTGTAGCGGCTTGGCTACTCACATTGAGGCTGGGGCTGGGCGTCTTGGGGTTGGTGGAGGTGACGGCGGCGGGCGGCGCGGCGCGCGGCGCGCGGCCCAGCGTGATCTTGTAGTCTGCGCCTGCGCATGCGCCCGCGCCTGGCGACGCCGGCGGCGCCTCCGCCGCGCCTGCGGGAATAAAGCTCTATATTTATTGTTCAATTTAAGAATATGTCTCCGACTGCATGAGATTGCATTGCATATAGTATTCAGTCTAATAGTCATCCTTTTATAACAAGTTTCTTGTTTCCATCTTTTTTATTAATTATCTAAAGTTCACTTTTTAGGCAGTCGAGTTTTTGTTTTTTTTAATAAAACTTTATTTTTTAGTTTTCGTAGTTGTCTGCCATACACACTTAAT
Organism: Polymixis flavicincta; assembly: GCA_949987655.1. Lineage (NCBI taxonomy): Eukaryota > Metazoa > Arthropoda > Insecta > Lepidoptera > Noctuidae > Polymixis > Polymixis flavicincta. The sequence continues at coordinate 2,069,322 of OX465172.1, read as the reverse complement.
GTAATGAATGAATAATCATGTAGTTTATGTGGTAACGTTGACTATTCTGTCGCTGTTTTTTATTATTTTAGCATATTTCATTCCAAATTACATGTAAACATACAAATTGCATTAATTTTTGCAAGCTATTTATGAAACCCTTTATTTTGATACCCCATTCAATAGGTTTTGAGAAAAATCTTGCCGCCAAAAATTGGGCATATTTTTTTCAATTTTGGTATGCCCAGTGTCACTCTCACAATTAAGACGAATCTCATGGCACCTCTCAAGCTGAAATCGATCAAGCCGTTTAGGCTACAGAGCGTGCCAAAGAAATATACATACATACATACACTCGAAAAACATAATCCTCCTTCTGGCGCAGTCGGGTAAAAATAAAGTTATTTTTTTTGTAATCTTCACATTCGTAATAAGTAACGAAACCTAAACAATTAAAACTGATTTATTAAACCCGTACAATCAGATAACTACAATATCAGAGTTCAAAAACCACCAAAAATCATCAAACCATTTTCGAAAATCGTCAGCATATTTTACAATGTATAACATAAGTAACGCAATACCGTATGAGGTTTAAAACCTCATACACAAACTATTATTATTCACAAAATAGCATTGACCCTCACATTACTTTATAGATTTAAAATTGAGTCTTATTGCCTTAATTTTTTTTTCTTTGCCTCAATCGATGGCCAGTCTGACAAAATACGCAATTTTTTTAAATACCGATAAAGATTCGACACCCATGATGGCAAATTAGACAATTTTCTTGGCCGCCATCTTGACCCCACTATCGGCTTCAAGACCCCAAAAACCCTGAAAATGACACCAGTGATGGAAAATTCAAAAAAATTCTTGGCCGCCATCTTGGATTTTCATTTTGACCCCACTATCGGCTTCAGGACCCCCAAAAACCCTGAAAACGACACCAGTGATGGAAAATTCAAAAAAATTCTTGGCCATCATCTTGTATCATTTTAACCGTTCTAAGCACCCCGAAAATCCCTGAAAACGAACCCATGATGGAAAATTAAAAAAAACTTGGCCGCCATCTTGGATTTTCATTTCGACTCCACCATCGGCTTCAGATCCCCAAAAACACTGAAAATGACACCCATGATGGAAAATTCGAAAATATAGGTACCTACCTAATAAGAAAAAAAAAATGTGCTGTAAAAAAACTACGACGATCACTATTAACGTCTAACTGAATTGTTGCCCAACCTTTTGATAGAATACAGGCGTGATGATATGATGAAATAACATTTACATAACTTTTTCGCCCATCTGTCCGTTCGCGCAAGTGTCCCAGATCCGTCCACGCTCCAGGCCTATCTATACACCGGATATTTTTTTAAATTGTTAGTATTAATTAAAATTCGTGAAACAATTTGTTATTAATTAATTGTTAACTGTAGCAAATCACGATTAACAATTAATTAATTGTTAATTGCTACTACTACAATCAACAATTATTTCATTTTAATTGTAATTTTTTACAATTACAATTAATTAATTTAAATTTTTCACAATTATAATTAATCAATTGTTAATCCCTAACTGTCCTTGCAATTAAAATTTGCCCAACTTCCTAATAAAAGTGTTCCTAAATAGAGTTTCTACAAGTTGGATAGTGTAATATCAACGTTGAATTTAAAAAAAAGTTATTGTCTGTGCGCACCGTTAGACAGTCCTTGTTGCGGGATGTGCCACTTGGCGGCCGCGGGGTGTTGTAGCTGCTGCTGCTGCTGCTGTTGTTGTTGTAGCTGTTGTTGTTGTTGTTGTTGCTGTTGTTGTTGCTGCTGCTGCTGCTGGTGCGCGAGGTACGCCGGCGGCTGCACGTGCGGCGCGTGCGGCGCGGGCGAGGGCGTGCGCGGCCCGCCACTGCGCCGGCCCGAGCCCGCGCCGTACGCGTTGGTTGCGTACGCGCCGATCACTGCGGAGCGAATACGACGCACAACTCAACTGATTGTTGTATATTGATTTTATTCTTGTCGACTACACCGCACCGCTAAATATGTACCAACGTACAGCAGTACAGCTTTCTAAAGATAGCTTTGCGTTTCGGGAATTATCGTCTATCTTCGGAAATACATTCGTGCGTTTATGACATCTACTATAGAGCTGTTACATTACAACCATGGAACTTGCCCATTATATATTCACATGTCTACAAAATTATAGATTAAAAAACTATGCAATTCCAAACAGAGAAAACTTTATCCCTCTTACTTAATAAACACATAATACATTTATTCCAAGTTTAAAACATTTAAAAATGTATGGTTATTCTTTTTTTATTCCTGGTATAACTTGATTCCGTGTACAAAATGATATTTTAAATCCTACAAACCGCAGTAGTACAAAACTTGGAAGTATTGCCACTGTGTGGGATTACTGCGTGTCACGATATTTGTGCTAATTCGGAAATACGAAAATTATCAAAGCGCATATTCTTTTATGAAAGCTGTGCAGACGCCAGCACATCAAGCTACCCCAACCTCACAAACTTTGACAAATTTTCAACCTTATTACAAAACCATCATAATATAATTTATTTATTTCTGAATATCCTTTAGAAAAGAGTTACTTAGCACAATATTGTCCAGTTATGGGCTCATAGAATAATACTGGTGCTTTAGCTAAGCAAAAAAAGCCTTGATTTCAGGCCACCAGTAAGCTTAGCACTAGAACGAGCACGAGAAGCGTTTTGTCGACGGAAGAGAAAACAAAAATGACGTTTCCGTGTAGACAGTTGACAGTTTTGAACCGAGAAATGTAGATAAGAGATTTCTATTCTATGGTAGAGTAGAAATAGAAAGCTTCATGCTAAACCAGCAGGTCTCCGCCCCAAGTACACAATTATGGTTTCCCGTAAACTAAAACTAGACAATATTAAATTAACAAATTAAGGTTCATGTTGAACTGGGAAAACTGTACGGTTTGCAATAGCATGGTGTCGGCACTCACTCTGGTGGTAGGCGTGGTGCATGGCCAGCTGCGCCGGGTGCTGCGCGTGCGCCGGCGGCAGGCCGCGCGCCGCGCCGCGCTGCGACTGCGCGTTCAGCAGGCCGCGCAGGTTCATCTCGTTCACACCTGCGCACACGCAATGTCGGGGGTCGTACGACACGTATACTACTCCTACATCGAGCTCTTTCATACATACAAGGTTTGAAAAGACCCATAACCTCTATCTACGCATACTGTACATAGATAAAGGAGTTAGAATTTTGATTTTCAATATCTGCGTAACCAAAATGTGCCTTCACTCTTGTATAGAGACCAATACAAAAAAAAAAACACATGTCGAGGCGTATTAAGTGACTTCGTTTTGTTCAGCGTCTTTTTAACACGCTTTTATTCGCTTCGCTTGTATCTATCTATGTATGTTACGGAATCTTAGAAATCGAATTTCACCCACTTTAAAATATCAAATTAATTTTCCAAAACATGTTTTTAGTTTTTTAACCAATATTTTTACTACTGCTACTTGACTTATAAACGATCAAGTGGAAATGCATTTAACACAAACCAGACAAGATAACCCAATAGATAGGTCCTATCTTGCACTTTAAACTTACTTCACGGACAAGATGTACACAAGCATCTTATGAGATCATATCACAACTGACTTACTTTGTCGTACCTGTGGATGTTAATTTGTGGTGCCATTTACAAATTGAGGGCTTTGATTTGATAATTTGAATACTTAGACCCGAAATTCTCATTTTATATCATCTTGAAAGGTGTCTTTTAATTCCCAATTTCAATTATTCGTCTTAGCCTTTTTTAAACGGCGGCAGGGTCGGCTTTCAGTCTAACCGGATGTAGTTGAATACTAGTATTTCACATGGACCGAGCGTGTTTGTAAATTGGCAATTGAGGTAAATTTTATAATATAAATTTTCATCGATGATATTTCAATGACCATTATTTTATTAATAAAGTTATTCAAATAATCATCAGATACTTTTGGAAGTGAGTATAGTACTGTATGATGTGTGTGTACTGTGTGGCCGTAGGAGTGTGTACGTACCATGCAGATGGTGCGGGTGCGTGGTGGAGGTGACGTGCGGGTGGCGCAGCGGCGTGGTGCGCGTGCGCAGGCCGTGCTGCAGCGGCAGGAAGGCGCCCGCGCCGCCCGCCGCGCCGCCGCCCGCGCCCCCCGCGCCCCCCGCGCCGCCCGCCTGCACGTAAGACTGCGCACACGGACATTTTATTAGTACCGCAGTTGACGCGCCACGTCACTGTACGGTACAACGCACATCAGTCATAGTAGAGAGCTACAAGCATATTTTGGCGACATAATGATATTGACAACGAATTTCTTGAAAAAGTAAATAGTTCTAAAATGGATACCCTCGACGTATTATTAGGTTTCCAATTTTTTCTTTGAAGATTTCTTTCCCACAATATGTATTCTTCTTTTAACATCTTTGGGGAATACATGGGTCCCGGAATTTTGGCAATCAAGAACTGCGCAGCGGGACGTATGAATTAAATAGAAGTATTGCTTGTTCACAAAAACTGTCTGGATAGTGACAGCTACCTGTCAAATTCGTGGTATAATGGCAGCAGCGACATCTGTACTGAGCAAATTACAGTTTTTATCCTCATTGATAGAGAAATTTTAGTGACAAGATGGCGATGTTAGTTACAATTGTGGCCACGCGCCAAAATAATCTTGTAGCGTTGTAACTCTCACAGCAACGAAATAAAGGCGATGTCATACTCAAAACCGTTACCATGGACGTGCGGTCGACTGTACAGCAAGCCACGGCACGGTGCCTAATGCTACGGCTACGTTGTCTCGATTAGACAAACGTAACGTTATAAGTTACGTCAACTAGTTCGCGTTATCATGACAATGTATCCGTAGCATAGCAGCGAATCAACTAACGGGCAACATTGATCTACGGCGTGACATATTACTACCTCGTATGCGTCCGACACTTTCATTAAACATACACATATCTATGGCCCTAGTGTGAGTTTCATTTAACCATCTCGATCAAACGCATCAAGCGCGTTCGGCGCTCCGATTGGTCCGTCACCAATCCAGGGCCAATCGGAACACCCAACGTGCTCGATACTTTTTATTTTAGGGTGAGTCTAATTTAACCATCTGGGGTTCAATGAAACTCACACTAAGGCCTCTAATGTCTATTTATAACATATAAATTGTAAAAAAATATATGTAACAGAGCGAGGTTTACCATTTCAAGTTATTGTAGAACGAATTGGGACAGTTATACCACAGTCTAGCTACCTTACGGTTCGTCAACGCAATCGTTTTGTGATGCTGAAAAATATTTCAAAATCAAATTGTAAGATGGCGGCTATTAAAATTGAGATTTTTTCATCATGGGTGTCATTACAAGGTTTTATTTTACTTGCAATGTATGTTTGCTCGGGTGGAATCTTGCAACTCAATTTTGAAGCAGAATATCTTCAACCGATTGAACTGAAATTTTGTATACACGTTGAGTTTGGATGACAATGCATGGTTAGCTGTGTGACGTCATTCTAAATCCAACATGGCGGAACACCCAAGATGGCGGACTTGTCATTTTTAATGCACTCCTACAATATGGGTGAAAAATGAAAGGACTTGCTGAGAATAACTCGAAAAATGAAGTGACGTCACTCTAAATCTAATATGACTACGTTTTTTATGCTTTCTTACAATACGGTTATCAAATGAAAGGACTTGCTGAGAATACGAATTTCGAGTTTAAAATAAATTAAAAGTAAAAAAACTTTTTTTTAACAAGATTTTTTTATCGTTGCTGAGTTTGGCCTTGATACCCAAAAATGTAGTCAACTTTCCGAATCGAGGAGGACATCGTATGGGGACGCTATTGTCGAAACAGAGTTTGAAATGTTAATATGCTGATATGGCTCATTCCCGGGACCTCAAAATCTATTGTTATGCAAACAATTTCTCTCCATACATTGATTCCCAAGAACTCCATAACTTTATTAGTTAAATAATAAAATACAAAAATATGTGCAAATTATTTTGATAGTATCTTAGTCGAAGTCAATTCATTTATTTAATTACAAAAGCCATTAAAAGGCAATTTATTATTTTTATTCTATCGTTCAGCAAGAATAGTTACACTGTGGTTATACCTAATACAACGTCAAAGGTTCATGCACAAGATTAACACCAATAAAACGTAAAGAAGCTAACAAGCGAATACAAAATAAAATTTGAACATGATAGTAAAGTCGGCAACACTACTCGTAAGTAATAGAAAGAGAGCGACAACGTCGTGGATGTGGGTGGTTCGCTCGGCGGCGGATGCGACTACATACAGACAAGAAATTCGAAAGACGAGATGAGCACTGACCTGGTAGCGAGCCAACGTCTGAGACATGGAACAACGTCGCACATCAGACGGTCTGTTCTATAAAACTCACCGTGGAACCTTGGGTCAAGCGAGCTGGCAATAATGTCTATCACGAGCATTGATATACAAAAAACCCAAGATGAATAATCTCGAACAAAAGTAACACTCAAAAGTGTCCCCAATTAGTGGTTATAGTTATGCATTTTTTTTGTAAATTCAACCTTTCACGCATGACTTAAAGTAGTATTTACAAAGCAATTTCCAAAAAGACAGAATGAAAGATGACTGATGATACCATTGACACCTGCGCACATTGCGCCCTATTTATGCCGACGTTTTTGAGACGTTGATACGTGTGTATCTTCGGTTTTTTTGTATTTCAATGATCACGTGTACATATTCTGCTATTCTGTAACCATCTCAACCTGGGTGAATTGAGCGTGGAGTGAGCTGTCAGTGTGATTCCACCTGATGCTAGGGATTGACCAAGCCTTACATTTACAATCACAATCGAGATTTAAATAACGTTTTTATGCAAATTCTTTTAATCCTTTTATGATAGCTAGTACTAAAGAGTTTGGACATTACTATTTTAGGACATTTTTCAACAAAAATAGCAAGATAGAAGTTTAGCCAGAAACTCATTTTTTTTCCTAAACTAGTACATAAATTAAGCGTGATTGCATCACGCACTATATACCTAAATATAACTGGCTTTTGCCCGCGGCTTCCTCGCGTGGATGTCGGTTATCGCGTAAAAAAGTAGCCTATGTCCTTCTCTATATCCCAGGCTATATATATCTCTGCCAAATTTCATGAAGATCGGTTTTTTTATTTTTGAGTCGAGTGGTTTAAGCGTGAAAGCGTAACAGACAGACAGACAGAGTTACTTTCGCATTTATAACATTAAGGGGACACTTTGCGCGGGCTCGAACTCACTGGTGGGCCTGGCTAAAAATCACGCTGTCTCACCAGGCTTCGTATCCGACAGAGATAGTATCAGTGATGAGCAGTTAAGTTAGAAACTAGTCTACACGCACAACGTTATTGAGTGAGATGTAGAAGTATTTATAGCAAAACATTCGCGAAAAAATTAAGAGTCCTACGGAAGATCGGGTTTTATGAAAAAACCACGGCATAAATCAGTGACCAATAAAGTTTATTGAATTTTACGATAATTGAACTTTCTCGGTACCGACTTCATTTTGGAGATTTTACACTTCTTTTATTACTTAAACACGCCCAAAGTTAGGTTAAATTAGCAAGAAAAACGAATCTTTGTTGCCTCAGAACTTTTTAATGGCTTTTTATTTTAGCATTCTGTTTCCGTACCGACAATATTAATTATGTTTCGTGTGTTGGTCCAAGACGTCGTTTCCAATTTTTAACTTGTAGTAGCGTTATCGCGTCGCCATTATCCACGTATTTCACAGTTATTTCAGAAAAAAGGCTTTTTCTGAACGTTTTGGAACTGAACGCACCCTTTGCTTGCTTGCATTGCGTTATCTGTCACCTGTCATGTCATTAACGTTTTCGTGCGCGCCAAAGAACCACGGAATATATCTTCAGAAATTAAAATGGGTAAGGATAAACGAAGAGACAGGGATTATGACGATGTTTTGTATAAACAAATAAAGAAACTGAAGAAATCCCTGAAGAAAAGACGCAGAATAGCAGGTGAGTAAATTGTGGATCGTGTCTAGGTACCTACACGAACAAGAAAATTTTCTACCCGCCAACGGTTTATAATCTGGTGCTGGAAGTAATCTGAAATCTAAAGCAAAATTTAGCAAATATCTTGAGAATTTGTTCCGTGTGGTGAACTAACCACCCGTGAGACTTATTTCTTGATAATTTTAAAACGTTTGAGAATAAACTCGTGTATTATTACTGACGTACTGGAAGTAGGTACGTCGAGGTTTATTCCAAGCTGAAACATAATATGAGAATATACTCGATGAGGTATATTTCGTATACATTGTTAATGCTCAGTAAATGACAAAATTGTCATTTTTTCAGAACATTCCCCTGAAATAATCACTGTACCAGAACAAATTGCGGATCCAGGTTTAGAAAAAACTGTCGAGCCTGGGGCCGAGCACATGGAAGTTGAACCAGTACTCGAGCACTCAACTGAAACTGAGCCAGACGAAATTATTGATGAAGTCTTGGGAGATGACCCCACTAAAACAAATAAATACGGGGCCAACATTCACAAAGACATAGCATCCCGCTGGGAACACATCACTAAGGAAGGTTTACAAAAAGACACCAAGTCAGATCTTTTAAAGACGGCTGTCATCCCAGAAAATTGTAATTTTTTAGAAGCTCCGGTAAAAAACCCAGAAATAGTAGCAGCCATATCTGACACTGTACTTAAAAGGGACAATGCGTTAGCTGCTCAGCAAAACTTGTTGGGTCAAGCCACTGCCTGCATAGCAGTAGCCCTTAATAATATGCTAAAAGATAACAGTAACATTGAACACACAAAAACAATAAGTAATGCAGGCCGCATGCTGTGCGAACTGTTCCACATGCATAGCAGCGCCAGACGCTCCCTAATACAATTTGCACTAAACAAAGAAACAAAATGCATTGTACAACATACTAAAATTGGAATACAGCTGTTTGGTGACAACCTTGGTGAGGCTTTAAGAGCAGGAAAAGCCATTACAAAAACTGGCTCAGAAATAAGGTATTCAAAACCTCCACCTAACAAGCCACACTCAAGTCAAAACCAGTCTTTAAACTACCGGGGCCTGCCTCGCAAAACACAGCAACAGCGACCACCACAACCGAGTGCGGGCAGAACAACCAACACCAAACAAGCCAACAAACATGTTCCGCGGGGCCCTCCACCACAGAGGACACAGCGCTACAGGAGATAGAGGTACAGTGTGCTGGAAGACTTCCTTATTTTTATGATAATTGGTGTTCTATTACCAATGATAGAACTGTTTTATCCTGGATTAAGGGGTACCGTATTCCATTATCTGGATTACCCTTCCAATCCAATGAATCACTAAACATAAAGCTTTCAAATTCACATGAAAAAGAGACTCATAATGCAATAACACACCTATTAACAATTGGTGCAATCACAGAATGTCAACCAATTGGCAGCCAATTCTTGTCTCCTATATTTCTAACACCAAAACCCAATGGGGATTTCAGATTTATACTCAATTTAAAAACATTTAACAAATTTGTGACTACATCACACTTTAAGCTTGAAGACATTAGAACTGCTATGAAATTGATATCACCCCATTACTTTATGGCTAAGATTGATCTAAAAGATGCTTACTTTGCAATAAACATAGACAACAACTCGAGACAATTTTTGAGATTTATATGGCAGGGGAAAATATATGAATTTAAAGTATTACCTTTCGGCCTTAATACAGCACCCTATGTTTTTACAAAAATAATGAAACCCGTCATAGAACACCTTCGTTCTATGGGAATTATATGTACTATTTATTTAGATGATGTACTTCTTATTTCTAAGTCATACCAGGACCTAATTAAAATAATTGATATCACAATCAATCTACTAGAATCATTAGGATTCATAATAAATTATGACAAAAGTGTACTGACCCCTTCACATACATGCCAGTTCCTAGGTTTTGTTCTCAATTCATCAGATATGACAATAGAACTACCACAAGAGAAACGCCTAAGAATAAAAATGGAGATAGTTCAATTTTCAAAATTAAAGTGCTGCAAAATAAGACAATTCGCACATTTTCTCGGCCTCCTTACATCTGCATGCCCAGCTATTAAGTATGGGTGGTTATACACTAAATTATTCGAGAGAGCAAAATATCTTAATTTAATTGACAATGACAATTATAACAAAGTAATGTCCCTACAAAAATCTCTTCAACCAGACTTTAATTGGTGGTTAGAACACATTGAAAACTCGAGTAATCACATCCGATCAGACTCGTACACCAAAGAAATCTTTACAGACGCCTCCTTAACTGGCTGGGGCGCGGCTTGCAACTCTCATTCTCTGGGTGGAAATTGGTCCCAAACAGAATGCGAGAAACATATAAATTATTTGGAATTACTTGCAGCTTTTATGGGTCTGAAAGCTTATGCTACACACTGTTCCAACTGTCAAATTCTTCTAAGAATTGATAACACCACTGCCATCTCATACATCAACCGCATGGGTGGTGTCCAATATCCTCATCTAAATGAAATTACTCGAAACATATGGCAATGGTGTGAAGCAAGAAATATTTATTTATTTGCATCCTACATACAATCTAAAGATAATTTCATAGCTGATAAAGAATCAAGAAGAGATCACTCTAATATAGAATTTGAACTGGCTGATTATGCTTTCAAACACATCGTATCATTGCTGGGTCAACCAGAGATAGACCTTTTCGCAACAAACGAAAATAAAAAATGTGAAACTTACGTCTCATGGAAAAGCGATCCTAACGCTATCTCAGTAGATGCTTTTACAATACCATGGACCAAGTATTTTTTCTATGCCTTCCCTCCATTCTCATTATTACTTAAAACTATCAAAAAGATAGAAAATGAAAATTCTAGGGGCATTTTAGTCGCCCCCTACTGGCCGACACAACCCTGGTACCCTATGTTCGTAAATCTTCTTGATTCTGAACCAGTTTTCTTTTCACCTAACAGATTGTTACTCACATCAATCAACGGCCAGCCACACCCACTATATCCCAATCTTACCCTGGTGGCAGGGATCTTATGCGGCAAGCACTGATATCCCGGGGAGCCCCAGGAAGATCAACCGATATCATGATTTCTTCAATTACAGATAACACTTTTACTCAATATAATACTTATTTTAAACAATGGTGGGAACATTGCTTATATACAAATATTAATCCTCTGGCTGCAACACCATCAGATATAATAAATTTTCTGACAATACTTTACAACAAGGGTTTAAAGTATGGCAGCCTTAACTCATGCCGTTCGGCATTATCTCTTTTGCTAGGACCGCATATTGGAACCCATGAAATGGTCAAACGATTTTTAAAAGGTGTGTCTAAACTAAAACCAAATGCTCCTAGATATAATATCACATGGGATCCCAGTATTGTAATAAATCACCTTAGCACATTTTTTCCCAATGTACAAATACCTCAAAAAATGCTAGGGAAAAAAGTGGTTACCCTACTAGCCTTAATAACAGCACATAGAGTACAAACCCTTAGTCTAGTTAAACTGGAAAACATAATTTATCAGGATAGTAAAATCATAATTAAAATTACAGATTCTGTTAAGACAACCAGAGAGGGCACACCCCAGCCTGTACTAGTGATCCCATTCTTCTTCAATAAGCCTGAGATTTGCCCGGCTCAAGCACTTTTAGATTACATAAAAGTGACAGAAAGAGTCAGGCCCTTGCAAACAGGTAACTTATTCATTAGTTTTAGAAAACCTTATAGTGCTGTTGGATCAGAGTCAATCAGTCGTTGGATTAAGGAAACCATGACTGAAAGTGGTATTGACACCAACATTTTTTCCTCACATAGCACTAGACATGCTTCCTCCTCTAAAGCAAAGTCTAGTGGGCTAAATATTGACCTAATTAGAAAGACTGCAGGCTGGAGTGAGTCTTCATCTGTGTTTGCCCGTTTCTATAATAGACCAATACTGGATTCATCTGAATTATTTGCAAGAACAATTCTTGATAGTAATTAAAGAAGTATTATGTATAATTGTGATATAGGATTAAAAGGATTAAGATATATACTTTTGAAACAATTAAAATTTGAGCATGGCTAAGTTATCATTTTGTTTTATAGTACTTATTATTTTAATTTTTGTGTAACAAGTTATTATCACAACAGTAAAAGATTTAATGTTAAAGTAAAAATCGATGAGACTGATTAAACATACATTAATTTTATAAGAAATATCGTTGTTTTCTTTTCAAAATTCATGACCAAAATTTCACGATACTTTGAACATCCTACAAGTTAAAAATTGGAAACGACGTCTTGGACCAACACACGAAACATAATTACAAATCAAACGAACTTACCTGTGAGTGAAGTTCGATGTTAATTATGTGAGAGTGTTGGTCCAAGACGTCTTGGATCCCACCCAAATTAACCCATTATTTGTTTACAAATACCCTAAGTTTCAGACCGTGAAATTTGGTAAGTATCTTCAAACTAAATGACATGACAGGTGACAGATAACGCAATGCAAGCAAGCAAAGGGTGCGTTCAGTTCCAAAACGTTCAGAAAAAGCCTTTTTTCTGAAATAACTGTGAAATACGTGGATAATGGCGACGCGATAACGCTACTACAAGTTAAAAATTGGAAACGACGTCTTGGACCAACACTCTCACATAATTAACATCGAACTTCACTCACAGGTAAGTTCGTTTGATTTGTAATAAAGAGACAAAACCATACCATGTTTAAGTTTTAATGTACATTGTCAAACAGTGGAGTAAAACCCTCCCGAAGTTTGTATGGAAAAAAAGTGGACTTGTTTCACCTTAAGTAGGGATATAATATGATCGAAATAATTATTATAATAAGTACCTATTATTAAAATCTCGATTATGATTCTAAATATAGGTAATGCTTGGTTAATCCCTAGCATCAGTTGGAAGACATTGACAGATCACTCCACGCGAGTGTTCACGGTGACATTTTAACAGAATCGACATTCAGGTGGACTGACAGCTCACTTTACCTACGCTTTCACAGTGAGATATTTTACAGAAAAGACCGGTAGTTATAATAGAAAACACTTGCCGCCTACAGTCACTAGTTACACTTCAACTACGATAACCGCCCTTACTGCTACGAAATATAGAGGCAGTCAATGTCAAATTGTATCTGAACGAGCGGATGAGTGGCAGTTCTCGGTCTCGACCGACATCGTGAACAATCAGTCACTGAAAGTTAGTTTTAGCGCTATTTACAACACTGAATTTGAGTGTTGTAAGTAGGCCAGAAGCAAATTATATTTTAAAATAGAGTATTGATCATCATTCTCTTACTTTCATCCCAATTTATGTGTGGTCGGCGCAACATGTGTTTTTCTTCCATACTTCTCTATCAGTCGTCATCACCCCTTTTCTCGCACTATCATCTTCAATACATTCTAAGGCTATATAAGGCACAGGAACGTGTGGTGTCGGCCCTCGGTGTGTAAGTACCTGATGCATGGCGACGTGCTGCAGCGCTACGACGGCGGAGTGCGCGTGCGGCGACTGCGGGTGTGGGGGCTGCGCGTGCGTGCCCTGCACGTGTGGGCCCTGCGCGTGCGGGGGCTGCCCGTGCGGCGGGTGGTAGGGGCCCTGCGCGGCGGGCGCGTCGGGCTTGCCGTCCACCACGATGCTGCCCAGGCCGGCCAGCACGCGCACCAGCTCGGGCAGCTTGTCCAGCGCCAGCGCGATGCGCACGGGGATCTCGGGGTTGGGGATGTCGGCGCGCCGCGACTTGATGCGCTGCAGGTGCGCGCACACGGCGTGCTTGGCGTGCAGCACGGCCGTGTCCGAGCCGTCCAGTGCCTGCACAGAGGCAAGTCATTTATGTCAAGTAGGCACTTTAATTTACAAGAAAATTAAATTGATCCAAGCCCTAAAGGTAATTTTGTTTTGTTTTACGTAGTAATAAAAATAAAGCCATGTTAGATAAATTATGATGTGGATAGATACACGGTGCATGTTAAGAAAAATGTTTTTTTAAATTTTTAGTTACAAGTTTTAGATTTTTCAAATCATTTAACTACCTTTTGCTGCACCCTAACAGGGTCTACAATGGCTCTTAGCTCTAAGCCTTATGTTAACATTTTTTTTTACCATGTAGAAAGCAATGAAATGAATAAATTAAATTAAATGAAAAAATAACGATTTTTCCTAATGTGGATGCCTCAATAAACTAAGGCCTCTAGCCAGGG